>JAWWEN010052220.1:0-11079 GCA_035582955.1 Sycophila texana | reverse complement strand
TATTATTAAAGTAATATTGATATAATATGAATAACCAAACATTTAAACTACTTAAATTCTATGTTCCTACTGAACATAGTGTATTTGCGGGCACATCAAATTAAGAGTGCAGATTTAATGAAAGATTGAGTAATTTTATGCGTGAGAAATATTTTTAGGGATAGAATTAATAAAAAATAATTAATAATGCTACAATTTCTCAAACAAAAGGATCCAATCAATTAATCTATCCGTTTCCTCTTTCTGATTTCATTTTAAATCTCTAATGACTAATTTGATAATCCAGAGCTCGGTGGAGAAGCGTACAGTGCGTACTCCGTTCCCGCACGTTTTTTACCAGCTCAAGTATTCGGCTCGCGAAACCTCGGCCTGATCTCGAAGGATGTCCATTTTTGCCTCGAAAGTGGCGCCTGATCCAGTCGCCTAATGCTCGCTAATACGTAGTGCCGTCTGATTTCCTCTCGGCCTCGCCTTTTTCGTCGACTAGGTAACCCCCCAAGTGACGCACGTGACTGGTTCGCAGGGTTGCTTAATTCACCGAAAGACTTATCCGTTTAATATTTTGGTGTCTACCAGCGTGCCTTTCAAAGTTGGTCGCGCGCGAGGAGAATATTAATGAATTGGACAACATTAAATTTAATTGTACAAACTAGTCGCGATAATTTTCTTTTTTTTTGTTTTGTATATAAACTTTTTTCATAACTATAAGTACGTTTTTATACATTACATTGGATATATCAGGTATGCAGGTTTCTATAAGTTTCTTCTTAAAATCCTTTTGTTTTACAACATCCTGCCAAGGATAGCATGATGTTATGTGAAGCATTTTAAAACGCGATTTGATTGGCGCATGGACAGATCCGGTTAAATGGCGCTAAATTTAAAAATCGAACCTTAAAAATGGAAAAGACGAATGAAAAAAGCGGACCCGCGAAGAGCGTTGGATTTTGCTAGTTTTCTTAAATATGACACTTCGGATACCACGCTGGATATGTTCAGAAGTCATGTCAGATTCATGATGAAAAGATTTGCATAGCTATTAGCTCGTTTGAATAATTTGATATTGTTTTGCGGATATTTAAATGATGGGTAATTGAAATAAAATAATATAAAATAATGTAATCACATTTATTACCATATCGTAAGATTATCGATCATTTCCTGTAAACACCGGCAAACGCACCTCCTAATCTCGCTTCTTATCATTCTCCTCGACGATATTTTGAAACTCACCTTCGCAGCATACCCCAACATTATCTCACCGTTAGCCTTCGGCCCGGCTAAGATGCACATCCCGCGATAAAGTCGCGGAGTCGCAATAAAAACGACAGGCAGAAAAAGTAAATCAAGGCCGCGCGGCTTCGGAACAATCGTTATTGAGCGTATGTCACGTGCTGCAGTCGGAGAGCCCACCACAGCGACGAACACGCGGCAAAAAGAAGCGTCTCCTCACGTGACGGCAATAAAAGCTCGGCCGGCTCTCTTTTCCCTCTGCCCCGCGAAGAGCCGTCGAAGCGCAGTGTTTACAAACAGAAACTCGTCGACGCTGCAACTGTCGGCCGTTGACTGCACGCGCGCACCGAATATGTGCAGCCGAGCGAGTCTCGCGTGCGACGTCGCCCGGGCTAATTTGTATTCGCGCGCACATCTGTCAGAGTCGTAATAATTAAGCTTCGACGAGGCGTCGATAGCGGAATTCATTGCAATGATGACTATACTTGCGGCCGAGCTTTCGGCGAAGTATAACTTGTCGTGAATTTGGCTGTAACTTGGTGGAAGATGGAAGTGATGTTGGTTGACTGTATGCTGGTTGAGTGTTTACTATAAATTAATTAGGACGGTTAAATTTTAGTTCTATATCAGTAAATAAACTTATCTATCTTATCATAAGGATCCTGCAGGATGCAGGATGCAGGATCCTTTAGTTGGAGGATATACATATTTTGTGTAAATTTTGATCAACTCTCCACATAAAATTTACCCAAAATAATTTATTTCAATAGTAGGACTTAGCGTTTTACTAATTTTTATTTATTGCATAGTTAATCTATAGTCGCCGTATTATAGTTTAATTTAGTCGTCGTTTCGGGATGTATGAATGAAATTCTCGTTAACTGCTTTTGGTGAATGTCAAGATTTCCATTAATATTTCTAAGTTTTTTATTTTTGAATCTTCTAGTCAAAAGCTACTTTAAACTCTATGTTATAATTTTCTACAATATTCCAAGTTTTTCTTAAAAATGCTGTACATAATTTAGTTGTTTAGTTAGTACCGACGCGATTTATTAAGTAAAATAAATTTTGGTGTCCCTCCAAAGCTTCTAAGTGCGATCACATCTGTTGGCTTCTTTTTATTTTCTGGCAATGATTCTTATAGTGTTATGTCATCACCCAATAGTATTTCTTTTGTCCATAACGCTTTTAATGTAACTCTAGCTGATACTGATGTGTACGATGTATCTACATCAAGATTTAAGCTTATTTTTTTTGTCACAAAGTTTTAACTAATGTTGCTTTTAAATCATTTCTAGATTTACCTTCCTTACGAGTGCTCTATATATCTACGAAGAAACCTATAGTCATTTTAATTATTGATCAAGGATTTCATTAATTAATCTATTTCTGTCTTACTCAAGCACCTGAACTAGTCACCTGTTACAGTCTTCAGTATAAAGAATAAAAACAAATCCTTAAAGTGGATACTTTTTACCAATAACAATTGAACTTAAACACAACACTTGTTGCAGTCCTTAAATTTTTCAAAGAAAGAAAGAACAGTAGAACACCATCACGATCTGAATACAAATATACACAAATTTAAAGAAAATTTAAAGAGATCCACTTTAGTTTCTAAGAATAAGATTCCAGATCAGAAATAATAAATCGGAAGTCACCCCTATCCAAGAAGCTACGACATAATTAAACACGCGAAGCTATATAACCAACGTCAGTCATGACGCCAACAAATCTGATCGCATACAATTCATCGAGCGACTTGGCCGACGCCCCATCCGCCAATAATACACCTTAAAAGTTAATGAATCAAAAATTCCCACGAGCTCAACGATCTCCATTTGAAAGAGATCCATCTGGTGCCGCCGGCGCTCGCAGGGCGCTAACACCTACAGCCTCCGTCCTCGTCCCCGCTCCCCGGTATTCTCGGCTCATTCTCGCGCGCCGACTTTTTGGCAGTCTCTCACGTGCAGCGCGGGTCGCCCTGCAGCCTCCTCCCCCCTTTTGCCCCGTGCCTCCTCCTCCGGGCCGACTATTCTCGCTCGCGCGTCGAGTTTGATAACCCGGCGAGGTCAGTGACAGAGAAAGTATCCCAGCTCGTCGTCGCTCGTCTCCTTGGGAGTAATTTCGGTGGCGCGACGACAGGTGCCGCCCGAGAGCGCGAACCGATTTTTTATTCCCTCCGCCGACCGCCTGCATCGCGAGAAAAGAAGGACGGAGATGCGCGAGCTTGGCGTTGCTTCCCTTCTTTTTTTCTTTCGTTTTCTTTTTTTTTTATATATCGCGCGGGAATTATAGTTTCCTGCCGTGACTTTTTGCGAGGCGAGGCTCTCGCGGATGTGCCGTTAGAAAAAATTATGGCTTCGCGCGAGCATCTCGTTTGCTTACGCATCGCGGCATGAGCGAGGGGACGCGTTCTCTCCCCGAAATGTTCGAGTCTTCGAGCTTTTTTTTTCTCGCGGCGGCTTTTTTTTCAGCGATAGAGTAGGTTCGAGGGAGCCGAGGAGATTCTTTGACGCTGATGAATATTTTTAAGGTCGGGGCATAATTTATTCGTTTCTAATAATATCTTTTTTTTTCGACTTACACGTTATACGCGAGTACTACTACTGTACTTTTTACTAATCAAGGGATAAACTTGACTTTCGAGGTAAATTTAATATATTAATATGGATATTTAAAACATTTATTAAATTATACGATGTGTTAAAAAGTCCTATATAATATGTATAATAGTAAAAATTCAAGTGTATTCTAAAATTTAATAAAATATGAGCTTGATCCACGTGACTATACGGTATAGTAATTTTTTAATGACACTGAAATTAGCAGAAGATTCGATATCAGCCGATTCGATTTTCATGATGAAATCATCACGTTCCCTACCATAAATTTTTTTGCAGTTACCTTATCGATATTTAAAGGAGCCCTGAAAATTACAAAGCTCTAGGCAATTTCCTTGGGGTTTTTTCGAATCAGCTGCCATCGAATCTTCTGCTAATTTCAGTGTCATAATTTTTTATGAAAATTGAACCAATTTTTATTTTATATTTTTATAAGTAAAGGTCGATTCTCTAAACTTTTAAAATCAGTGATGAGTCTGCAAGTATTAACTATATACTAGAGAATTCGGTGCGCTACGAGCACCCTAAAGGTTCGCGAATATTTAGCCTTATTGAAAGAAAAACAATTGAAATTTTGTTTTTTTTTTTCTCGAAAATTCAAAATCATTTCGAGACTTTCGAACAAAAGATCGAAATTTCGAATGCTCAATTTATATAATGGATACTGAATTGCCTGTGTAAAGTGAAATTTTTAAGTCAACGAAATTTAGAGAGAATATTTTAAATATTTATTTTTAAACTTTTTTCGACAGTTTCGCACATAATTTTGCCAGCTCTTCCCTGCACGTGGTAAGCTTTAGTGACGTCTCGAGAAGACAATCAGCATCGGTGTCTGGGCGCCTTACTAATTATAAAATCGGATCGAAATGTAAAACCCTAGATCTTACAGTATTTTAGTCTAAACAACGAAATATATTTATATCCTGGGTAAAAATACAGTCACGCGTAAAATGACCATGCCAAACGATGGACCAATCTGAATATGGATAAATAGGTCGCAAGTGTCTGGACATCCCCTTTTCCTCCCCGCTCGCTCCTCGTTACAAGGCAGTATACACTTTTCCTCGTACTCCTCGTTCGAGTAGAAAATGTTTTAAAATTTTATATAAAATTAATTATTTCAGAGCTAGCCGCAAATACAGAGTCAGCCGTAAATGTCGCCAAAAATCCACTTTCGAAATTTACTACGCTGTCGTACACCCAGTAAAAAGTTTTACGACCTGTTCCAGTTTACCGTGTACGATTTTAATATGATTTTAATACGCCGTTAAAAACTATCATTACCCGGTATTACAAGGCACAAAAGTCAAACTTCCATTTCACATTCCACGATCTACGGACTGTACGTACATAGCCACACGCTCATTCACCTACGCGCTCCGTAGAGCCTCGCAAGCTTCACACCGCACTAGTCGCCGCACTGGCAGCGCGTATGTAATACATAACGATACATTATCCTGGCGTGCGAGCGCGTAACGTGTCACGGCCGGCATTTTCCGCGGCGAGTTTACTTTCGACACGCGCGAAATTTCGTAAATGGGAGAGCCTATAGCCGCCGCGACCCACATTAATGCGCGCTCAGATAATTGCCAATCGGCCTCGGAGATCGGTATTAGGATCCCGTGGGCGCGGAGCCGAGAGCGCGAATCGCGCGAAAACCCGCGAGAGGAACCGTTACGCAACGCCAGCCGTGGGCGTGTACACCGCGGCCCGGATAAATTCCGTAACGATCGCCGGCCTAGCGATGTGTACATAGTCGCGATCGGCGAAGATTTTCGATCCAGTCCCAATTTTTCGGGATCGCTGAGTACGATTGCGCCGTTTATCATGGACAAGGATCAGGGATTTACAGAGCTCCGAGGGTGGTAAATAAAGAAAATCTTTGTGCTTTGAATCTACATTGAACGTAGGATTGGCAGGTGCGATTGGATAGAAAGAAAGGTAAAAAATCGGCAAAGATTTTTGGTCCAGTTATGGCTTTTCAGGATTGCTGGGTACGATTGAGCCGTTTATCGCGAGTAGCGATAAGATCAGGAAAACTCATAGCCCCAAGGCTGGTAAATAAGGAAAATCTTTTGTGCTTCGAATCTGCGTTGATCACGCGATCGCAAGGTGTGATCGAATTGAAGCGAACATAAAAAATCGGTAACTACTTTGTGTGCTTTAATTACTCAATAACGCTCGGTTTCTTTTCTTTTTTTTTTTTTTTAATGCGAACATGAATGAGAAGCTGGGATCAGAGTTATTTTGCGATTTTTTCCGCCGAAATTGCTCGACTAATGATTCACACGAGAAGCTTATTTTTAACAGAAATTTATTTTGAGACCTGCGGTCGGTAACTGGTTTGATTGAGGGCACGAAAGAATTCGCCAGTCGTGTCAGCTGTTACACTAGATCACGGAATTTACATCTTTTTAATAGGCTAAGATTAGAAGAATGTGGCACTATTTTAATGGCTGTCTCATCTTGACATTAGTGTATTTAAAAATCTTAGATTTTATATCACTCTACCGATTGTTTTATCATTTCTCTCTCGTAAATAATTTATTAAAGTATATACATAAGGGAAAATTATCGTGCGACGTAAGTTATTGGAGCTATAAATTTTTTTTAAGTTGGTTCTATAAATATTTACCTTCCATTAGAATCGGTATAAGTTACAATTCGTATTAAAAGATTTGCTCGTCGCATTTCCCTCTACTTTATTAAAAAAAAAAAATTAAATTTCACCTCATTTATATTCGCATTAAATATTTAATTTATATTCTCATTTCAATCTTTTTTAAATGAATTGAAACAAAATTTTTTCATTATCAACGACAATTATACTTAATCTCAAAGATAATTATCCAACGGATAAACAGAATTTTGATAGATTAACAATTTTATTTACGCGCTGGCATAATTACGTTATTAGCACGCGTGGATTAAATTGAACATTTATCGACTCTTTTAGAATGAAAACAAAGGAAAATTATTATCGCAGCGTATCTTTTCGATTTTACGTAACAACAAAGAATAACAAACACTAGGCTACTTCCATACTTCGTTATAGAGAAAAAAATTGCAAAATAGATAAAAAAAAAAAACATTAACAGCTTTACCTTATATTTTATTCCGAGAATTCTTCAACGCTCGTGCATCCCATTCAAAGTAATAAACCTCAATTGATTACGTGCACAGCGTAAGAGATGCTTATCTATGAAAATCCGCTTGCGGTTTTCAGTGACTCCTGCGCGTCGGGCGCCAAGCGTTTCTCGGAAAAAAAAGAAGCGCCATCATCCTCGGACGCTAAAATCTAAAAGCGAAAAGAACACATATAAACGCTCGGCATAAACGATTACTCTCTGTATCAATAGAAAGAAAAATATATACCCTCGCGTTATTATAAGAATAGAGAGAGAGAAAAAAGTATTTAGACGCAGCGCAACAATCCGTCGCCGAGTGCACTCGTCGGGGCATTTAAACGATTCATCATTATGGACGGAGGCGCCGTCGCGTTCGCGGCTATAAGGTGGCATGCAAATGAGTGCACGCGGATCGTTTGTCAGGCGAGGTTTTTCCCGCGGATTTTTCGCGGCGCGCTTTCCTCGTACGTTAAGCGCAATCGCGGAATTCACCGGCGCCAGTCGACGATAAAAAAAAAACTGTTCCTTATTTGTCTAAACGGATGTCGACTTATTCGTCATCCTGGACGTCTTTTTTCTTATCTTTTTTTCCTGCTGGATGACTGATATATTTTTTTTGCTATCGCTGCACGTGTTGCACGCTCGATGTTTACACTGTAATCTTACGTTTCTTTGTTTTTTTATTGATGTGTTAAGATAATTTCAATTTTTTTCGATTCGAGGGATTTCAAATAGTAGAGAATTATCATCGTTTTTAAATTAGTTTTAATTTATAGTTAGTTTACAGTCAAACAAAGAAACTTTTGTGAGACACTTATTTTTTTAATGCGAATATTAATTTTTTTAAGTAATTTTTACATGTTCTATGAAATGAAGAAAGTGTGAAGTGATAATATTAATCAATACTTTATATAGAATTAAAAAACTTTATTAAAATAAATGAATTGATTAATAATTAATTAATATATTAATTAAGATATATTAATTACTATTTTGTATAAATGAATAATTTTATCAAGTGTTATGATTAATATTGATTAATTAATGTAGAATTATTAGTGAATTTCGCTTATTCGTATTTAAAGAGTATACATAGCGTATTTTAGATTATTTTGAATATCTGACAAATTCCCTATTAAACCTTTTTTCCTTCATAAATTTTTTAAAGCTTCAATTATAAAATTACGCACGCTACAATGATTACTCCCGAGCCTTCTGCATCAAGTGAATAATCCATTCAGTTTTTGTGCAATCGTTAAATGCCCATTTGTTTGCCTTTCAATTAAAAAATGCAAAAAAAAAGGATCGTTATGCTTAAATAAGTACAGCACTTTATAATCGCCTGAAAAGCATCACAAATTTATACGCTGGATTTACAATTTCACGCGCCACTGGTGCGGCCGTCGTAATAGTCTATTTCTCTTGGTGCGTATAAATTGCACCCGTGCATTATGCTCGAGCATGAAAATTCGCGTTTTAAAGCTCGCGGCGCTATGTATAAGAAAATAATGTGCGATAGTGTAGTGTACGAGCCATACAATTTTATATACACCCGATAGATTGGTGCGCGCACTTCAGCTTCGGAAAAGCTTTTTTTTTTAACTCACCGTCGTGAGGAGGAAAATCCGGGAGGAGTCTTCCTTTTATTTTTTTAACGCCTCAATAAGGTCAGCACGAATTTCTTTATTCCGCAGGCTGCGAGAAATTACGTCGTTTCGCGAGTAACGTGCCTCGCTGGATCTCCACTGGTGCGCTGGTGATTGAAAAAGATTGAATGCCGAAACGAGTGTTGCTTTACGAGAGCCATCGAGGGAGGTTTATCGGTTTTAAAATTCTGCTTACTTTTTCAAAGCGTCTAAATTCTTAAACGCGCTCGTATGCCTCGAAGAGCCTTGACGTGAACTTGTCTCGTTTTAGTCGGACACTCAAAAATGCATGCACTTTATACCGTTCATATAATAAAAATTGTAAAACAAATATTTACTTAGATATACTTTTACGAAGCCATTCTTAAATTTTACCAGCTTGAATTTCTCAGTGGAGAGATACTACTGCTCACAGGCTTTGATTGCAGCTTTCATTTTTGTATTCAAGGCGGCCAAATAAAAATCACACTTGCGGAGGTACATTCAAACGAGTTTATCCTGAGGAGCTTTGCAAAGCGTATACATACGAGCGAGGAGGAGCGGGTCCGGTAATCGCGACGACTCCACGGGAGGTCGACGCACTTGCAGTGCACGAATTAAAGATGCGCATAAAATTACGCTCGGTGAGGAGCAATTTTTTATTTTCTTCTTTATCCCCGTGTCCGGCGATATGAAGTGCTCGATGTGTATAAAGACGTTGAGGAAAAGGAAAAAGCACCGACGGGTGGAAAGAAAAACGAGCCGGCGCTATCGGACCGAGTTTTACGGGTCGTCTGCTCCGGCTATCTGCGAGAGCGAATAGGAAGGGGAAGATTGGAGGCGACACGGCTGCTTAGCGTCGCGATGTCCTTTATGAAAAGTGCCGGGCATTTTCCGCGACGGCTCGACCCAGATCCTCAGGATTCGCGATAAGAAGGCGTCCACGTCTCGACGATGGTGATTAATTGCGCGCCAATCCTTGGTGAGTGCATCAAACGACTGGCTGTGCCCCGACGCGTCAATTTAAGTGGCTCGTTTCAAAACATTAGAGCTATTAGATGGCGATTAGACGCATTAGTCAGAGTTAGTCGGTTGACTGGTGGAGTCCATATTCTGCCTGAAGATGATCCATTAATGCCACGTTGTACTTAATATTTTATGATTGATGCTTCCGAAAAATGGATTTAAAGAATTCTAAAAGATTGTCTTATCTTGTAAAATTTACTTTCTTTGTTGAAGTGAGAGTTTAAAGGTGTCACAGTAATATGCAAGTAGGTTCAAGTAGATGCAGGCGGACATGGTCAGACATAAGCTGGATTTAAAGGAATCTAAAAATTTTCTTAATCTTATAAAATTTGCCTTTTTGTTGGAATGAGAGTTTAAAGGTGTCACAGTAATATGTAAGTAGGTTCAAGTAGATGCAGGCGGACATGGTCAGACATATGATGGATTTAAACGAATCTAAAAATTTTCTTAATCTTGTAAAATTTGCCTTTTTGTTGGGATTAGAGTTTAAAAGAGTCACAGTAATAAATAAGTAGTTTCAAGTAGATGCATCCGGACATGGTCAGACATATGAAAACTGTCTGATCGTGCCGGGCTGTACCTACTTGTGTTTAAACAAAAGTATGAGAAGAAAGTAAAATTCCATTCGAAATTTAGTTATGTAAAAATATTTATTTACTATTAGACTGGCAAAAATGTCCTTTATAAAGAACTTATTACAAAAGTAGTGAACAGCTTATAGTTGTAATACATCTAATCAGACGTATAATTAATAAGATTTTATTGCAATTTTAAATGCATTAATAGACGCAATAGTAACAAGTCGTGGAACAGAATTCCAGTCATTTTTTTTCACATTATATTTATCATTGAGTGAAAATGTCAGATTATTATTTATGCTGCTACTCTTGAATACATTTAAAATTCTTAGCGTCATAAATATAAGGAGACCTGTAAGGGAAAAAACTTAAAAAATTTAAAAGAATTTCTAGTAGTAGTAGAAATATTTAATACATGAATACGCGGTAGTTATATAGTAATGAAGAGATTAAACAGTTCTATTCCTCAAACAATGATGAAATCTGTGAAACTATTTTACCTAAGTATCTCGCGAAATATATGAGCTTCAATTTATCTTAAAATTCTTTTCAATTAAGCTAAAATTATAATAAATAACCTAAAACATCGTTTCTTTTAATTGAAAAAAAAACACGACTTAGATCATCTTCCCCAACGCATTCAGCACATTTCGCGATTCCCCGCGAAGAAAAAGCACATTTCACGAGATTATAGTGAAAAAAAGTACATTTCGTGAGCTTCTTCACCCTTGCACAGCAAACATTTAAAAAAAAACGTTAAACGTTTAAAACCGTTTAATAAACGCTTTCTTAAGGTAGTTCTATCGCGTAAACAGTTTCTGTTAGTTTTCTTTAAAATTTTGCACAGAGTTATATAACGGTTTTA
>JAWWEN010052189.1:0-11084 GCA_035582955.1 Sycophila texana | reverse complement strand
ACTTCTAGTGTGCGCCATATGTTACTAGAAAATCTAGTAACTTTCTAGTAACTGTTACTATATTTTTTTCTCAATGTGAAGTTAATGTCAAAAATAAGTATAATAAGAAAATTTGCCTCGATATACATCAACCCTTCTCCAACTCTTATTTACTTAAAATTCGATACGCATCCTTAATTAAAATTCATATTCTTTTGGGATGATTAATTATTTTGTTTTTCGATATCGCCAAGACAAGAATCCAACAATAGGAACAATTAAATTTTCACGGCGCATTCATCATCTTCGCGAGAACCAGAATCTCATTTAACAACTATAAACTTCACTCGAAGACTGGAGAATAAAAAAAAAAAGAAGAGGTCCAATCAGTACGCTCCCTTCTGAGAAATTATCATATATCATATACAAGTCCGACGCGACGCTTTAAAAACAGGTGAAAAAAAAAAAAAAAACTACTTGCAAAGTAGTCTTCCGTTAAACTTGCACGTAGTTTGTATCGCGTCCTCTGACGATTTCGCTTTTTTTTTTGCGTATTTTGATAAGTCAACCGGTTAATAAGCGAAAATTATAGCGCGACCTCGCAGCTTGTACTTGCGCTGACGGATCGGCGCGCCAGTCGCCCGGCGCGCGTTCACTGAAAATGTTCACTTATTCGGCGGTCGGTGAGCGGCTCCAAGTTTGCCGGACATCTTAGCCGGGAGATATTGACTCCTCGCGACGAGTATACTTACACACGAAGATCGGCATCGTCAGCTAACGAAGCATTATCTGTTATGCCTACGAAAGTGACACTTCAGTTTTCCGAAAAATCAGTGCTTTTTTTGCTTGTGTAGATTATATGCTATCTATAGCGTACATTTTAAACGGCGATCAACAAGCTTTTGTTTATGTGAGTAGAAAACGCTTCTATCTTAACGAATTCTATTATTTTTATCGTGGGCGATTATGTGTTTAAGATGCAACTGCAATTTTGTGATTTACGATGTTTGCGCAGTGCTGCTTGCTGATCACTGGTAGGGTCCTATAAGGTGCTAGTGATTAGTATACTGGCGCATAAATGAAGTAAATAAATAAATAAAATAGCATTGTATTTTTAACGTTTTCCTATAATAATTGTGAAAAAAAAAACGAAACAAAATTGATTCTGCATTGGGAGCTGCACTTCACGATGTGGTTTTTCGCCGAGTTAAAGAACAACAACATGCATGTCGCTTGTCTAATGCTAATATTTATTCAAAATCTGCATAAAACTTGCGCGGAGTCTGGTGATCGTGACCTTGCCGAGAGAATAACGAATACGGTTACCAGAACGCAAGAAAAAGTCGCTCCAGTCCCAAAAAGGAAAATTGATTACTACGCCAATTTAAGTCCAGTGAGTACTTTCTCTTATTAATGCGTTCGTAAAAACAGACGCGTGATACGAAGAAGAAAACATCGTTAATTTTCGGTTTGATTGTTTGTTGAAAGATATACAAAAAAATGTTTAATAATGATTTTAATCTGGTAATGGTGCGTTAATAATGTTCAATGTTTTAACGATATTTTAACGATTACATTTGAAGAAAAAGTTCCAAGTCGGAGAATGCGCAGCTGATGTGGATTTATTTATCATTTATTTTAATAGCGATAATAAAGGTTACTGATTAGATGAGAAGTATGATGGGTTAAAAGTAATATTACTCGTGTGATTTGCTTTCATAAGATAATTTTAAATATATTTTTAAGAATACGTAGTATAAAGGTTTTTGCTTATTCTTGAGTCACTAAGATGAAAATAAGTCTCGATCATATAAGAATAATATAAAACTGATATTTGATTTATACGATCGTTTTAAATACCGTTTTTTGTTAGTCTAACGTAGCCATGATTGACGTGACCATCACAAATGTAGTTTGACCAAATGAAAATCTTAAGAAAACATGTTATTTAGACGAGATTTATGTTGATGTTATAATTTTGATTATTCACGGTGATGGTGATTCGTTAAACGTTAATTTATTTAATTAAAAGCCTCGAAGAATTCATTACCTACTACTACTACTGAATTGTCGGATTAATAAATTAATAAATAACAAAATAGGTTTATGATTATTTGAGTTACTATTATCTAATAGTCTCTATTATTATGAAAGAAATGTATATTCAAGATCAATTTTTGATATTCTTGTTATCAATTTTATATAAAATCAAATAAAGATCTTCGAGACATTTTTTGGACGATTTTAATAAGACAATTTTAATATTTGACAAAGAAGACAAAAAAATCTATAAAAAGATGGAAATATTTTTTTGCCCAATTTGAACAAAATAGAACTCGTACAAAAAAAATGAGAAAAATCAAAAAGAGTAATGAATTTTGATATAAACAATTATTAATTGTGCAGAGCAACAAGTGCAACAATAATGTACACTACGATTACAATACCCCCAAAATAAAAACAAACGAAATTGTAAAGTTTCCGGAAGTTGAAGAATAATTTAGTGATGTCATTTTTAGATATAAATTATAACAGTATAACAGTTATGTAAGTAGTCAATAAACGTATGACCAGGACATTACTCTATTTTCAGTAAGGATGAAGGATAATGTTCCGCATTGAAGTTACAAGCTACAGTAACGCTTTCACACGGACTTTCACTATTTTTTAACACAAATTAATTGAACTCCATTTATCGCGCAAAAGAGAACGTACAATAGCAATGATTTTAGCTTACACGTGTACGCGTGAATGCAGGCGTTCTGCAATTTACTAAATTGAATTACATTTTTTCTAAAAAAATTGATAGTATCGACGTAAGAAGATTACGGTTTTTCAATCAAATATTAAAAAATTTAAATATCGTTAAAAATAATGACCCGCGTGATGAGTTTAAACGTTATCATAGTACTTTTGCATTTAATGTATTTAATGGCATTAATTATGTTTTAATTTGGATTAATTGGTAACAGGCAGAAATAATAGCAGAAGATGGTTATCCATCGGAAACCCATACGGTCACCACAGATGATGGATACATCTTAACAGTTTTTCGTATACGTGGACCAAAAGGGTCAACCGCTGTATTACTTCAGCATGGTCTGCTCGAAAGCTCGGCCGATTGGATCATACCAGGAAAAGGCAAATCGCTTGGTAGTGTATAAACATTGAATTAATTTAATTTTAATTATATAATTATCTGCTAAGACTAATATAATTAGCTTTTAATTATTAACTTATTAATGCTTTTAATAATTCATAATGAGCTAATGAGTTTCGGCAGTTAGGTCTATGTTATTATTTCTTTAATAATTGCTTTGTACTATAAATTGTGCAGAGACGATATATATGAAAGGAAAAAACTCTTTAATTATTTTTTTACTGATTTCAGCTTACATCCTCGCAGATAACGGATACGATGTTTGGCTGGCAAACGCAAGAGGCACCACTTATTCAAAATCGCATGTGAAACTATCGATTCATGACCGGGAGTTTTGGAATTTCAGGTGCATATATATTCATAAATTATCTGAACGATGGCCAGTATTCGAGATTTACAACAGACAATGAAATTTATGTTATGCAATTTCTATATCCTAGAAATATAATTCAAAAGCATATTCGTTTTGTATTCACAGTTGGGAAGAACAGGGAATTTACGATCTTCCCGCTCTCATCGATTACATATCGACGTTATCGTCTGGTAAAATATTTTACATAGGCCACTCTATGGGTGCAACAAGTTTTTCTACATTAGCTATTGAAAAGTCAGAAGTAGCTAGCAAAGTAAAAGCAGCGATTCTCCTTGCACCTGCAACTTACGTTTACCATATGAAATCTCCCATAAAATTCTTAGCACCTTTATGGAGACAAATTCTGGTAAGTTGGTTTGTTTTTTACAAACATAAGGCAATTGTATATTTGCACAGATCGACAATATATTATAAACGAATGAAAGAGTTTAAAATAATTACACCTAGTTGTAAGATCAGTGTCTCAAAGTTAAAGTCTCCTTCAGAGGCGACAATTCGATTGAACTATTTTACTCTTATAATAAATTTTAGCAATTTGGTAATGCAGTGGGCATGAAAGAAGTGTTGCCTCGCTCTGTGTTGGTTGATCTTTTTGCAAAGTACGTCTGCGGTTCAGTGATATTCCGAAGCATATTCTGCGGTAATATATTATTCATAATCGGAGGCTTCAATTCAGCTCAATTGGATTATGTAAGCGAGTTTTTTTTTAATTCACGTTAATTAAAATCAACATCAGTTCTTATTTAAATCTGCTCTTTCAGTCGTTGCTTCCACTGATTTGGAGCAAATTTCCAGCTGGAACATCTCTTAAATTATTTGTGCACTGGTTGCAACAAATTCAGGTAAATAAATACCGTAAATTTGACTACGGTTTAAACACAAATCTGAAGGTTTACAATTCAACCGAGCCACCTGAGTACGATCTGTCGAAAGTGCGAGTTCCAGTTGCTACATTTTGGTCAGAAAATGACGCCTTAGTGGGTCCTAAGGTACGGCAGCTAACAACATTACCTTATGTGCCTGTGCATTTGTGATTAAAATACTGGATATTTTTTTTTTCCAGGATGTGCAACATTTTTACGATCAATTACCATATAAGTTGGGTATTTATAAAGTAGCAGATGAAAAATTTAATCATTTCAACTTTATTATTGCGGAAAATGCTGCAGAACTTTTGTTTAATAACGTTTTGAAAATAATGATAGACTTTGAAAACCAAATTATTAAAAATAACGATGATTGATTTGTTATTTGAAAAATAATAACTGTGCTAAGCTACTGATTTTTTGAAAACATTTCAATTTAATTGTAGCGTGACTTCCATTATGCACAGATAGATTGACACCGGTGAATTAAAAATTTTAATAAGATTCAACTAAATTTTATAAAAATTTAACTAAAACTAAAATGCCGCTCTTAAAATAGTTATAAATATAGTATGTTTGTCCTTTTTATATCTTCTTATTGAACATAAATGTTATACTATTTTAATTTATGAATATGTTGATTTGAATAGGCCTTAAAAGATTAGTATTAAATAATTTAATATAATATTACTGTTAAATAAAATGTGATACATTAAAAATGGTTTAATTATAAAACCCTTCAGCTTCGTTTAAAAAACTTCTTAGCTTGAAAATAATCTTTTGAGCTATTTGAATAAAATTTTCACGTTTCAATTTATTCTTATTAGTAATGAGAGAAAAAAAAAATAATGAATGCTCACACGCTTTAAATTTTGCATTCAAGCGCTACAATTTTCTTTTAATTATTACACGTTTTTATATTTATCAATATCTGCATGCTGCATCACGTAATCTTCTTGAAGTTTCTACGAGTCACATTTTAGAGTGATTATGAAAGCAGAATACACGTTGATGGATTGTTTTTTAAAGGAACTAACATAAACATAATAACCAAGGTTTGTGCAGCAGCTCATAAGTAAAAATAATCATTACTTTTAAATTATATCTCAATTCATCTAGCGTGTATCGACATATGCTTAAATTGTCGTAAGTAATATTTAATTCTATCAAGTTCAAATTAAAATAATCAGATATATATACGAATTGTAAATGCCAATTTTAGATTTTTAATTGCATCCTTAATTATTCATTCAATTTGTGGTGAATCACGCAGTGCGCCTGCAGTGCTGTGATAGCGGATGCATGTGCGTAGAGCAGCACGACTGGCATGCAGGTTCTCGAGTCGCACTTCAGTGTAGCATATCAACTGGACTTTTAATAAATATTGATATCGCATGTGACCAGAAATTTAAGAAATACTTTCTCGAAAAACTTTTCATGTAAGGTAAAGTTAAAAGTTATTGGGATTATAATATTAAAGATATAATAATACACTCTCTAAAGTTGAATTAGTGGAAATTCCACTAATTTTTTTAGTGAACAGATTTTCCACTAATTAATTAGTAAAATTCACTATCAATTAGTAAAATTCACTATCAATTAGTAAAATTCACTATCAATTAGTAAAATTTTACTAATTGAAAAATTCTACTAATTGATAGTGAATTTTACTAATTGAAATAGAAAAAAAAATTGTGTACTTAGTTGTATTAGTGGGAATTAATAATTATTCACTATTTCATATAGTAGATTTCCACTAATTCATAGTGGAGCACTCACATAGACACTATTAATTAGTGGTTTTTCACGAATTCACTTTAGAGAGTATGCTTCGACTTCGGTTACTAATTTTTATCGCCACCGTTTGGGTTTGGGTTATGTTTATGTGACCATGGGTAATGTTTATTCGAAAAATCTCTCCGTTTACAGATCATGCACATTGTTTTATTTTAAGCGTAACATTACTTAAATGACATTTTTCTTGCAAATAAATTGGTTTCCAATAACACTGAAAAAAAAACTGTTCTTATTCATACATAAAGCATCGAATGACTTCCGCGCAGCTAAATAAAGCATCCCTCACAAATTTTTTTTACAACGCACAATATAAAAAGTATGTAGCCGCCGCGCGCTGCTGTTATCGAAAACCGATAAATAAATTCACTCGGAATTACTCAAAGATTATATCGGCGTATTTTTTATAGTCTCTCTCGCGCATTAGCCCGGCGGGCAGTAAGCTCTAAACATTCGCACCTCTCTCGGCTCGCCGAGGAAAATTTCCTCGGCGCGCAGAAAACATTTACAGACCTCGATTAAAGCCTCCCTCGGAAGCCGCAGTGAACACAAAGGAGGCAAGAGCCGCGGAGATAAAACAGAAAGCCGAGAGGCGGAAGAGGCCAGGATAAAAGTGGAGCTGCGGAGGGAGGGAGAGAGAGAGAGAAAGTGAGAGTGAGAGGGAGCAGCATTCACTCGACGCTGAAAAGAAGCCAGCCGCGGCAATATGTACCCCCAGGGCATCGCCGCCGCAAGCTTTCCGCCTCTCGTGTACACAGGGGGCTGCTCCGTAATAATCGGGAAATATGAGAAAATTCTTCGCCGGCGCTGCCTCCGTATATCCCCGGCTGCGAGCCTCTATATATACTCTCGCGCAGTCGCGCGACGGAGTTGTTGTGTTTGTCCGAGGGGGAGGGGGAGGACGCTCGAGGAGGAAAGATATAGGGGGAGCGAGATTGAGGAAGACGACGCGGATGCATAATTTATGAGGGGAGGGACGTGATAAAGGGGGGCCAAGTCGAATTAAGGTGAATTATGCGCCTCGGGCGTGTATACGCGATTGCGCGCTCTCTCCGCTTCATTTTTCGAGCAAGCAGCGTGTTTTTTTTTTTTTTATATATACGCGCCGTGGGGGAGGATTTTTACGCGGGCATCCGCGCCAAATGATGTATCGATAAGCTTTTGATGCTGCGATACACTTGAGCCGAGGAAGACGATTAATGTATCTTCATCGATTATACGATACGTCGGTGCTCCGGGCAGAATGTTTGCGGACGCGCGATGCGGCGAAATCGGTTAGGAAAATGTTTGTCTGCATTAAGGTAGACATATTTTTTCATTTTTTTTTACTGGTGCAGCTGTTCTATATTTGTTATCTGTGAGTCTGGAATATCGTAGATTACTTCAGACTGATGTTTATTGTAGCGGGAAATTTTTAAAATACTGGCGCTCGAATTTTTTGAGATTAATATATCAATACATGTCAGTGTTATATCTTGATAGTAATTAGAAAATCTTAAATACATAATTATTTTATTAATCTATATTAATAAAATTAAACAACCGCAAGCTTCTTTTATTATTCAAATATATATGCTAAAATGGCTAGAGTGAAACTTCATTCTTTTTTTAGAGTAATTCTAGAGTTAATTCATTCATAGAGTTAAAATTGAAAATTTCTCTAATAGGGTACTGAATTTATCACTTTACACGAGTAAAATGACTTAATTTCACTCTGATAGATTGAATTTTTTTAGGTTACGTTCTACCCTGTCACTCTACATTTGAATAAAACAATTACTCTATTCCTCTAATCTAAACTTCGAGTGAAAATTAGACTCCAATGGAATCAAATTTAACTTCATTTTACTCTAACGGATTTAGCGTGTATGAACATTATAAATGCAAATTTTTACCTCCTTAATTTTGGCGCCATTAAAGAATTTTTAGATAAAAAATTTAATTCGTAAAATCTACTGCCACTTCTAAAAAATTTTTATTATTTCTTGAAACAAAAAATTTACTCATTAAGAATACTCTCTTATAAAAAGAGTGGCAGCATGCTGTGAAGTATTTTAAAACGCAATTTGATTGGCTCAAGGACATATCCGGTTAAATGGCGCTAAATTTAAAAATCTAACCTTAAAAATACGATTTAAAAAAAGTGGACGGATTTTGCTAGTATATAATAGATAAAAAAAATTTCAAAAATTCACGTAACTCTAAAAATCTACATATTACCCTTGAAAAAAAGTGATCACATCTGAGCACCATCAGCCTGATTATACACTATACAACGTAGCAAGTGAGACACAAAAACCAGGCATGAAGAAGCGTGCTGAATTGAATCAAGAAATTCCCCAACGACCATTCATCAATTTTCAATATTTCTAAAAGGGGTTATATTCTCCTCGTAAATAAAGTACCTCACGATGGAAAAATCGAAATCCCTTTAAAAGTAACACTCGATCAAGCGCCAACCACGCGGTCCCACAGCAGCGGGCGTAAATATCCAGCTAAAATCAAGAACGAGGCGGGTCTGGCAGTCGAGTTCACAAGGTGTATCCATCTCGAGCCGGGGGGTGCGCCCCCTACTACTCTGCAGGAGTCGACCCCCCCCATCCACACCCCCCCGTATTCGTGCCCCGTACATATTTACAGTCTAGCGGCGATACGAACGCGGAGGCGGGGGCGTTTCACGCTTTTCGCCCCCGTGAGCGCCGTCGTCGCCGAAGGGGGAAACGCGCGCGTGACTTTTTGCACTTGGCGCTCGCGCGCGAGAGAATCGACGGGGGGAATTGAGACTTCCACTCTTATACATTTCTCAAATTAATTTCCAACCATTACGATGGGCGCTTTTTTATTCTCTCTTGCGTGATAGCCGACCGTCTATATACGGTAAAACGTCGATCGACACGAAAAGTGGATTCGAAAGGAACTTATTGAGACCGCGATGATCGATACATTTTTTTTTCTTATACTTTGGCGTCAAATTACATAATCTACTCTGTCTCATTTAATGTTTTCTTGAACACTGCAAATCAGAAAACAATTGTACTGTTTTTTTTTCTGATTTGTAGTGTGCGAAAAGACACCCTTGGATTAGCCCACTTGTATGTCCTTCATTAAGGGAGTTTTACAGATAATATAGAATTGAAACAGAGTTGTACTTTATGTAGTACTTTATGTGGTACTTTATGAAGTATTTTATGTGATACTTTTGTAATACTTTATGTGATACTTTATGCAGTTACAGCTCGAAAAAAAGTTCACGAGGGGGTGAAACATTATTTTAAAAGGGAGTTTTACAGATAATATAGAATTGAAAAAGAGTTGAGTTGTACTTTATGTAGTACTTTATGTGGTACTTTATGTAGTATTTTATGTGATACTTTTTGTGATACTTTATGTGATACTTTATGTGATACTTTATGCAGTTACAGCTCGAAAAAAAGTTCACGAGGGGGTGAAATATCATTTTAAAACGACGAGCCTTGCATTTCCAATTATAAAAAGATAGGTAAACCGGTGCGAAGCTGCGGGGCCATCATAAGCGATTCAAGCGCGCAAAAAGTTTGTCGAGAGCGAGAAGGCGACGGGGTCGGAGGGGGTGGTATAGGATTGCGCGACGACTCCCGCGCGAAAGTTGAAAAACGAAGTTCTTCCCAGGCGGAGAGAGTTACGCGTCGGATCGCTACATTATCCGGAAAGGAGAATCGCCGGGAGCCGGGGGTATAGTAAGAGAGACGTGGAATATACGCGGCTACAGACACAAAGACCGCCGCCAACGACAATCGGATCCGCGCGGCGCTTCTCCTCGGTCGCGCGATTCCGTGCCTCTTGAAAAGTCTCGCGCGCCAAATGCCGCCGTCGCACGTATATATATATGTATATATATGCAATCCTCCCCCGCCTCCGCACACAACGCCGATCTTTTCAAATGTATATCCCGGGCCGAGGCCGTATATATACTTGTAACTCGCGTTGCGCCGGGGAATATCTTCTTATTTATTTAGAATGCCGCCGAGTTTTAAGGGGCTTTTCACGTTTTGTCTCTTGCTTGCGGCGGCCGCGCGGATTTCGCGTTCCGTTAAAAATTCAAAGGGACTTCACCCTTTATTCGACGCTGCGTAAAGTGACGTATGAATGTCTTTGTTTATCCATGCGTTTTTTGTGAATTTTAAGGTGTACTTTTGTTTTCGATTTTGAAAAATATCAAGTATTTTATGAAGATGTTTCGTATACTACACTAAGAAAAAATATGGTTGAAACAATAGGATTTTCTGTTTAATACTAGTCTGTTTGTATATTCCATAACTTTAATAGATTTGAGCAGTTAAATGTTTAATCAAAGATATAAGAGACAAAGAAAAAAGTTCTAGTAAAAATTACTATACTGTTTTAAAATGCAGGGGCAGACTCGAAAAATAAAAAATTTTACTAGAAAGTATAGTAAAATTTGCTAGACTTATTACTAGTAATTTTTGCTGAACTTGCAGTAAATTTTACTATAAGTCTAGCAAATTTCACTATACTTTCTAGTAACATTTTTTATATCCGTGCATTACAAAATAATATAGTAATTTTTACAAAAACCATTCTCTCCGTGTAAAATAATTTGGGTTTTAGTCTTTAAGTTAGTTTATAAGCTTATTTTTGTTATACCAGCCTATGTACAGGTAACAACAGTTTACCTTAATAGGAATTACATACGTAATTTTTTCTGGTTAATAAATATCAAATATCGGTATAAAGAAAACTTAAAAAAAATATATGTAATTTCAACTCCAATAAAAAATATTGAACAAACAATTTTAACAACCTACACCAATGGCTCTTGGACGGTCGTGCCTTTCGGCATGGCGAGTGTCGGAGAGTCGGTAGGACTAATTTCACTAGCTTTGCTAGTTCCACCGCTAGATGGAGATCACAT
>JAWWEN010052169.1:0-11086 GCA_035582955.1 Sycophila texana | reverse complement strand
TTTTTGTTATCCCCTTAAAAATGCATCCCAAAAATTGCACTGTTTTTGAAGGCTCAAAGGTGATGTTACCCCTTAAACTTAAAACAAAATAACAGAAACTTAAAACTAAAATGTACCCTATTCATATATCTTAATAGAATGAAAATAGCATTTTAGTGTCATTATTATTCTAGAATTTTAATGAAACTTTCATTTCATTGTATTTAAAAAACCAGATTCTTTTTTTTTATGTTTATCCTTTTCTAATTAAAAAATTTAGTTTATCATCCAAAATAATGTTTCTTGTTGTTTAATTGTTTTCGCTTCGCCCTCGAAAAAAATAAACAAACATCGCAACCATGCCTTCTAGATCTGAATTAGTGAAAATTCTGCGGTTTCACTAAACTTATGTGAATAGTTACATATTCTTAGTGAAAAGTGTCACACTAATTCAATTTATAATGGGATACTTTTAACCTGCAATTTATCACTATATACATGAAATATCACTAATTCAGATTTCGAGAGTGTGAATTGAGAGGGTGTAGCCCATCGAACTCAATCATTTCGCTGAATTGGCGATAAACGAAAATCATCGATCCTATTTCAAGGAAAACAATCCATCAGGTGGATAAACCGTTGCGATAAAAGTGCGGCGTCCCGCTTCTCCATGAAGTTCGCCGGTGCACTCGAACTTTGCGCGGCTGATAAATCGGGGCTCCACGCGCACGAAAGAGATCTCTCCCCTTGGATGTAGCCAAGCGGCTCTCGCCCTCTCTCTCCCTTCCGGAGTCTCGAAAAAGCAAAGAGGAAGGTAGAGAGACATTGTGCCCGGCGGGAGGAAAGGGATCCGGACGAACTCCCGGGTAAAATAAAGCGCCGAGGCGTCGAATCGATCTCGCGTGCTGTGGCCACCCCCACGAACAAATAGCGCCGGCAGGCGTGCAGTTTACCCCCCGAACCCAGTCGTCGTCGGCACGATAAATAGGTACACGAACTACTGTTGGCGCGAGCGCCCCGCACTGTCAGTCAAACTC
Source organism: Sycophila texana (assembly GCA_035582955.1). Taxonomy (NCBI): domain Eukaryota; kingdom Metazoa; phylum Arthropoda; class Insecta; order Hymenoptera; family Eurytomidae; genus Sycophila; species Sycophila texana. The sequence continues at coordinate 10,070 of JAWWEN010052169.1, read as the reverse complement.
GTCGCCGCTGAGTTTCCGCGAAATACTCCGAACTCGAACTCTCGGCGAACTTTGGGCCCTTTGAGCCGACGGGCCGACGGAAGGGCGAAAGGGGGCGGGGGGCAGAGACCCCCGGCTGCGATGCGACCGCGAGGTCCGATAGCTTTTCCGCCACTGCCGAACGGATCTTCATTAACGTTTCGTCGCGATCCCTCTGTTTACCGGCGCAACCGAACTTCGGGAGCTCGCGCTGCTGACTTACGCAGAGGGAATAACAAAGCGACCCTACTTCCACCACCTGCCGATGATTAGAATTCGTAATCCGATCCGAGGCGGCCAATTAGCTGCGTACGGGACCGTTGATACGCTCGCAGCGAAGCTTTGAGTTTTCAGCCTCACCGGATATGAAACCGCGTATCATAAATTGTTAATGAAGACAAGTTCTACAAATTTCTCAAACTGTAATTTGTTTGACGATTAACCAAAGGGTAACTTTGAATTTAAACGTTGTTTAATCAATATCAAAATTAAAGGATCAGAATTAAATTATTTTTATTAAAATCAATATCAAAAATTGTGAATTTGTAGCCACGTCGATTGATAAATAAAAGTACCTTTTAGTAAGTACGTAAATTATTATGTGCTTAAATAATGAATGAAGCATTTCTAGATTTATGATTGTGTAATGATTTAAATTATTAGTTACAAACTCTTGCACCAGATTACATAGCATTAAAAGGTTGTTCTTAAGACCCGTTTAAAAATGTACGCTATTTCACGGCAGGTATTAGTCGTAAAAAGAATACTTAAGTTACTCTTAAAAAAAATTTGCAAAAAGAAACCAAAATCTGCATCAATTCATGCCAATAAAAGGAAAACTTCCAACCGAATTCTAGCAGTAAATTTCTTATAATTATTTACCGCACATGTATTTGGAAGATCTCACAGCCATATCTCAAAGTTGATCGTTAATTAATAATGGATCACAGTACCGCAAGTTTCGTATACCAGACGATCAGTTAATCTAAAATTGCGGTCACCGCATACATGAGTAATTCATAGGAACTAATAAAACTCGGAAGGAATCTCGGCAGCCGTGTAACGGCGGGGGCCGCAGGCTAAACTCATCGGAATTTAAGATAGCGCCCCGACTCCCCGCGAACTTTTCTCCGGAGGTTCAATTTATTCGTCGCGTCAAACGCGAGCGGCGCGGGAGACGCGTCGATTTACCGCGCCGCCGTGGAATTACCCCTCGCTAATGAGACGTCGGCGATTTTCCGCGAGCGCCTCGCGCGAAACTAACTCTTCGCGTGCGACGCGCAGTTAAGCGAGCGGGAAAGCGAGTTAGCGCCGTCCCCGTGAGTACTCCGCGCTGCAAGTTGCTTGTTTCGTGGACCGAAGCTGCGTCGCACCCGATAAAGCGCGCGCAAAAGATGTCGGCTAATTGAGCGGCGACTTTCGCTCCCGACGATTATGCCGTCGCCGTCGGTAGTTTCGGCTAATCGTCGCGGTTTAATTTAGACGAAGTATTAATTTTCCGACGGGATTCGGCACACTGTCGTGTCATTTGCCCGGTGGGGCGGTATCGGCAGGCTCATCCAGGGATACTACACGCGCGGGCAAACGAGCTGGAGAGGTTCATTCGGGCCGGTACCGTTCAATTCCCGTCCTCGCAAGCGGTAGTTTCGCGACTGAAAAAAAGGTCCAATTATCGAGTGGCATCTCGTCCGGGCCTTTCGTCAGCCGGGCACTATTGAATTGCGATACGCACATCTCGGCCAATTAAGTCGGACCGGCTGGGGCTTGATTGCATAGCAGCCTGCCGCCTTCTAATCTTACCTTCGCCTCTAATTGAAAGCCCGGCGCGAAAACTGCATCAGATTTGCAGAAGATTCTCTCCCTTCGATTTCCGATTCTGCAAAGGGAACTTGTGGACCTTCCGCTCTGGTCGATCTCTATTTTTTTCCTTTCTTTTTTTTTCAGAAAAAAGGGCAGGAGCTTTTCAGCCAATTAGAGATGGAAAGCGACCTTCTGAATATTCGAGACACAATCGATCGCTAACAGAGGAAAATTTTTAAACGAACTTGGAAAATTGACAGCACTTATTGTATATGTTACATATCTATCAGGTGCAATTTTCACTTTAGTATGGAGATAAATCGAGCTATCGGCCATGTGATGAAAATGTCTGTAGCATCATTAAACAATGAGCGAAACTACATCAATTGAGTGAGCAATTTACATGTAGGCTATACAATTTTCCGCATCGTATATAGTGCAATCTATTATGCATAAATGAACAATAAATGGCAGGAACACTAACAGGATCTCTACCAATAAAGGCACTTTTTATTTTCTATACACGCACATCGTCAGTTTAAATTGATAATAACCAATGTTATGGTTGATTTGATGAACTGCATTGGCGAATATTACCGACAAAATATGGATCCAGAAATTGTTGGAGTAAAAATAAAAGTCGAGAGGGAGTAAACGAGGACAGAGCTCGATGTTCCCGAGGATAAATGAAGCCTGAGCGGGAGACGAGATAAACTACGACAATTTCCGCGGCTCTCGTCGAAGAGAAGCCGGCCGACTGGAAGCGGGAAAAAGAAACGACGAATGCGCCTCGGCTGTCTGTATAAAAGTCGAAGGATGCGGTTAAAGGCCGGGGGGGGGGGGGGGGGTTCGGGTAAAGGAGCGCCGTACTGGAAGGACAAGGTGGTGGGAGGGAAGAAAAAGCGGCGGGTACGTGCTCAACACGTGTTTCCCTTATCGCGCTCATTTCGAGCAGCCGAGTGGATCCAATAGCGTCGGCCTTGATTTATACTCCTCTCCTCGATACCGGCACATAGCTCGCGCTATCGAGGAGCGGCTAAATTTTTTATTACCAAAAAGCGCGCGCGAGCGCTCCTATACAGTGTAGATAAGTGTAGATATACCTCCGGACGAAAGTCGACGACCTGCGCGCTCATCCATCACGCGACCGGAAGGAGAAAATGGCAATGCAACGCGTTCGGCTATTAACATAAAGCTGCTGGTGGAGTCACCCACGGCAACAATGAGCAGCGCAGCCAACTCCGCGCATTTTTCCCCCGTCGCGCTTGCTTCCATTCTCCCAGTTCCATTTCATCTGGCGCTGCTCATTTTTCTCTATTTTTCCTCGCACGGCTTCCTTGGCAAAGCCTCCCGGCGCTCCGCTAGCCTCCGCGCGCTCGTCAAATCAGCCGCGATATACGAGGCGCTTTAAGCGCCCGAATGAGGACCTATTCCAGATTCTCGCGGCTCTGAAAGGCGACCGTGATTTGTCGATATGTCTTATTATTATATTCGAAAATGTACTTAAGCGCGGCACTCGCGTTCTTTTTTTAACGACTGCTGGACCAGTAGTAAAATAAGCTATTCCTGAAAGGTTATATACGATGGGCAATTGTAGTAGAAAGTTAAAGTAAAATGCTGTCGATTCGACTGTCGAGGGAAGCTGCAATCAAGGCGTAAAACGCTTTATCGGTTTTCTGTTGAAAAGTTGTTAGTATTCCATATTTAAAATTGCGAGCAGTGATGTGCACATCTGCATTTCCTCTTATGGGCGGCTTTGAACGTTCCCTATCTTTTTTTATCGGCCCACGTGGAACACCGCTGCGCATAATTGACGTGATCGAAATTCATCGCTTCTGGCAGAGGAGTTATCTTGGCAAACGAGGCAGGAGATAATGCGACTTCCATTAGCTTTGTCGAACTTGATATGCCGAATTTCATTGAGTTATACGGAGAATTCGGCTCGCTTTGAACATTACTCGGAAATGTTGATGTACAATCAACGATTAATTCAGTCAAAAGTTAAGCTTTCGTTTTTCCACTAATTTTATTATGAAGAGATGCAAATATTATAATACTGCATCCATATAATTACTTATTTATTCTATAAACATTAAATTGCAACTCAAAGAAACATCAGAAACATTCCAAATAAAATGCGAGATTTGATAATGTAATGCCGCATAGGGGGCCAATGAAATAAAAAATTGATTCACCGAATGACGATAATAAAATCGAGACCTTGAATTGATTTCGCAAATTAAGGTACCGGGCGTCCGTAATTCGACTCGTCGTTAATTTTACGATTTGCGCGGCAGCCATTCGGCTACAGGCTCGGGTGAACGCGCGCTGCCAGAAGAGGTGTCCTTTTTAGCAGTCCCGGCCCAATAATAAATAGTCCCGGTGTAGCATTGTTTATCCCGGCGGGTAATCCGAGGCGGGTGGCGTATCTCCCTTCCTTCCTCCCGGGTCGATTCAATCGAGCGGCGAAATATCGCCGCCCGAGACAAAAAGAGTTACCCCCACCGCAGGGGGGAGTGCGGAAGCCGGCCGCGCGTCGATATCTCGGCGGAAATCGTTCGCTGGAACTTCGTTATCTGGCCGCACCCCTTTGCCCCCCCCCCCCCCCACTCTCAAGCGAGGCAAATCCCGCGCAGATCCGCGCTCGTTCCGTCCTTTTCGGAAAAATGACGAATCGAGCCCTTTATCCACCCCCGGCCGAGGGCTCGATAAATACTCGCCGCTCCGTCTTACCGCATCCGCCCGAGCTTTTTTTCCCCACTTCCTTTCATTGTACCCGTCCCGTCGTAAAAACGGCAGCGGATCCATAGTAAATAAAGGCGAGCTCCACCCGCCGATCGCCTCTCAGAGTTAGACCGAAAAAACAATTCGCAGAACTTTTTTCGCGCTCCCTTTAATTTCCGCGTCCATAAAACTGAAAATTTTCAATAAGCCGCCCGGCGAAAAAATAGGCTTCTGCACGCTTTCATCGGGAGAGGGCATAAAAGTTCACTAATGGCCGGCCTCGTTATCGGTCGACACGTCGCGGCGCGTGTGCGTTAACGAGAGAGCCCGGGCCGCGAACATTATCGCGCCCCCGTTGTCGAGTCGGTCCCCCGATACGATTTTAACCGGAGCCTAAATAGCCGGAGATTCGTCGGTTTTTTGCATCGCGTTCGATTGTCGTGGTAAAGAGGCTCAATGTCCGGCTAAGCTTGTAAGTGGCCGGGGATTAATGTTGCGCCCTTTAACGCCCGTGCTCTGCGAGATATAAACGCTTGGCCGTTGTTCTGTCGGTGGGGATTTCGTATTTCGGGAAAATTGAAAAGTTTCATAGATACAGAGGGATTACAATGGCGAAAAATTGCAGACAGCAAAAAACCATGGTTATATTGTACGTTTTTTATCGCTCAGCTTTAAACATGGCTTCTTGAAAAGCATTGAAATGCAGTTCCCTGCTCTATTTTGTTAGAAAAAAAATGTTTTGTTTTTTAAGAATACTTTGCTAACGATACCTTAAAACTACTTCTCTGAGAATCAACATAAACTGATATTTTAATTAGAGGTGCCGATTACTTTATGCATAGAGCGGCAAATTATCGAAATTCAATTACCGAAAGCCTGAGTAAAAGTCTAAAAATGATAAATTTTAAATGAAACTCCAGCCATGATCTCGAACAGTACCACTGAAAGCGTTTTTTTTCCAAAAAAGGGGGGCTTGGATCGATGAGGAAAGAAGATGGAACGGGGGCGTCGGGTGTATCCCAGGGGAGCGGGCTAGAAGGCGGAGAGAGCCACGATTTACGCCGGGATCCGTTTAAAAAGAAGGGAGCATCCGCACTGGAGAGCCTGGGTCGGCGCGTCGGCAGATTTCCGCGCTCGACAATGGGTTTTATTAAGTTTGTATGGTGTGACCGTTTTTCTCGGGTCTTGGCAGCGTCGCGGTTCAGCGAACTTTACACTCGAGCTTTTAAGGTGGCGCGCTAAAAGGCAAGCCTAGATTGCGTCCTCGGTTTAAAATTTTTGTCCCTCCACCAGCCTTGTACATCCTCAAGGAGGAGATTTTTACGGCTCCTTTGGAATTTGCCTTTTTTACAGCTGGACAAGAAATAAACTGGTAAAAACCATCTAGCCGTTGGAGGCGGGAGGAGGTCTCTCTCGCTTTATGAACTAATAAATACTTGCGAGCCTGTAATAGGTTCATAAAACAATTTTAAAGCGCAAGCAATTTTTCGAAATTTTACGTGCTCCTCGGCGATTACAGCGGTTTATTATGAAATAACTCGACGAATAAGAGACGCACCCTCCTCACCCTACTTCGTGACTATTATTCGAGTATTTTACGAGGGCGTACGTTCGTTCGTGCGATTTCGTAAGCCCAACGTAAATTGAAAACTAGAACATATACAGCTATATTCGAGTGCGAACGCTGGATGAACCGTCGATTGGAATTGAAATTTTAGGCGTCAATTTTTTATCCTCCACGCGCCATCCGCCCAGGAGGGGAAAGTACATTTGCGGCGGAGCGATCCGCCGCGGTGATTATTTATTCATCGTAGCTTTCTCTTAAGTCGCTCCCACTGGTATATATACGAGCCCCTACCGTCTCACCCCTGGCCGACCCGTCGCGCAGGTCCGATCCGATAAGGCTCGCGTCGCCGTTCGACGCCGTCAAGTCGGAGGAGAGCTTAAGCTCGGAGAAGGCGGATATTCTCGCGACTTTTCGTCTCCTCGCTGGCGGGAAATGCGCAAGATTTTCCTCGCTCCGGGAATAATATCACGCGCGTACATTAATAGTAATCGATGCTCGGGATACTTGGGCGCGAACGACTGTGCCTGTTTTATTTGTTCGACGAATGAATAATGCTGCATTCACTTTTCACCAATTCGAATATTGCGCGGCTTTTAGAACAATTTTGTCAGCTGCCGGAAACGATTTTTTTCCCATTGGTTTTTATACTTATACGGTGGGCATTTATTTATTTGATTCAGAGAGATTGAATTTAAAAATGAATCCATACTTTGTTGGATCGATTTATCGTTTTTAGTATAGTTTGATTAAATTAATCAATTATAACTTGAATCAATAAAAAAGTTGTCGAAAACTGGAATATTTAGTAAAATGTACAGTTAAAAAAAGATGCGCCGGTATTATCTTTGCTAACTACTCTATAGATTTCGAGTAGGTAAGTTCTTAACCTAATTCTTCTAACTCTCCACTCCGACTTTCATCCTGGCCTGAGGATCGAGGAAAACCGGAGGTCAAACTTCGGGAATAAATGTCATTTAGGAAAGTCTGCAGTGGAGTGGTTGGTGTATTGAGTGCTCGAATTATGTTTATATTACATTTTTCAGTAGTACTCTATTTGTCAAATTCACGTCCCGCTTACTTTGTTGAGTATGAAAATAACTCGTAACCGATCAGAGAAAGTTGGACCCGAGCTCATCCATCCTTTTACGGTACATAAAAGCCAGCACTGCGTTTATAACATTGGCCGAGGTGATAATGTATCGTTTTTCCAAAAGTTACTCTTGCTGAAGACCGAATTGAGATAATATAAACAAGTGACATTTTGCCATTCCATTTTATATCTCTTTGTATTTATTAAATAAAAAATACAAGTATCATTTCCAAGCTTCTTCGTTTTATTTCGTAACGCATAAAAATTCCTATCCATTTTTTACCCCTCTTCTACGAATTCATCGTTGAAATATGTACAGCTACAGTAGTGCAAAAAGTTAATAAAGCATTCCCAAATATTCGATACCCTATCGCGGCATCACCCAAAAGAACAAATAAATGCAGTATATAGGGGCAGCGTATACCACGTAGATTATTTACGCGGCGAAAAAGAAAGGGCATCGAGCGTGTTTTCATCGGCGAACCATGAGCTCAATTTTCCACACCGTAAATTGAATTTGATCGAATAAGCAAGACGTCGGTTATATTCCAATACGGGCAAATATTTGCAGTGCGATGATGATCGAGTCTTGATTACACTAGCGTGCGACTCAGCGAGAGGATGTTCGACAAACAGGGCAAGGATGGATCAACTGCGATGATTGGACCCCGTTGTTATTTACAAGTAGGAACAATTCGATTGTACCCCTGTTCTCGCATTGTCCGCGCGTCCGCTCTATCGGGGAGAATTATTAACGGCCGCGCGACGACCCGCGCTTTTTCCGTTTGGACCCCCTCACACCGCCGGCGGAACCGGTCTCGCCTCTTTTTTCCGCCCATTTCGCGTAACACCGAGGATTCGCCAATTTTCGAGCGCTGTAAATTGAGACAATAAATGCGCCGTAGCAGCGAGTCAATTGATTTTTCGTATGTACGTACATAATGAATATTACGAGTGCTTGCATTATGAGTGCAAAACGATAACGAATGTGGGGACCGTCGTTACGCGCCGTTGTTTCCGGATATTTGTACAGCGCGTCGGGTGGACGTGGGTTCGAACTAAATTCGTAGCGCGCAAATTTATTGCATTAACATTTTATTAGCGAACGGACAATGGCTCGATAACTCACACGCCCATTCAATTTGCAACGAGGAACTTTTGCTGACTCGCTCGGCCTGTGCATCGCCCTTACAAATTAGTAATTTTACGATGATATCAACATTTAATTGGATACGCCGTTAGCGATTATTTCTTGCTCTATTTCGCCGTGGCCTTCTGAATTTACCTGCGAAATTGTATATTATTAAAGGCTGGAAATGGAAGGCGCGCGAAGCATTTTCTGTATGTTTAATCCGAAGCTCACGGAGCGAGTGTGTAAGTATACTTGCGCGGGATTCAATTTTCAGCAGATTCGATTCATCAAAGCCTGAATTTCGGAAGTACAGTCGGCGGAGAGGGGGCCGACTTCTTGCCTCTATTTGCTTCTCGGCTCTCCGATCGCGAGGTAATCCTCTCTATTATTTATAAGCTCCACTTTTAGAATGAAAGAATCGCGTCCTTTGAAAAAACATGGACCGTAGATATATATATTCCGAATTCGATTCCTTCACCGTATAGCTGCGATAGCTTTTTCGCAGCGCAGCCGTCCTCGAATTATTGACATCGCAAACATTTTTCCTCGCCAGGCCGTTTCTATTTTCAGCAAAGTGCGTTTTTTATTATTTATTTCGTCTCCATCCTGCTTAACAGGCGCACGCCCCCGTAATACCCAATATTTTTTTCTTCGTAAAAGTGGCCATCGAATTTTTCGGAGCAAAAATATTCCGCCGACGCTCCTCCTACCAGTACTCTAAGCTTCTCTTCAAGCCTGTCTTTTGCATGTTGGATCGAATAAATGCGCGCGGAGGGGTTGCTACCTGCAACGTAACTATTCTTTTTTTTTTTGCGCCACACAGTAGGGTGTAAAATCATCGGTGCCGACAAACACAACAATACGCACTCGCGGAGCGCGATGCGCGAGTCATGAATTTTAATGGACGCGCCTCGGCCCATCGGTCATTATACTCGGTGAAAAAGAGAGGCGTTTGTTCGTTGAAATCGATGCCGACAGGCGTGAGGAGGTCGCGCTTATTACGCGGGACGCGGATTTCAGCGCGGACTAATTTTAAAGGGAGCGAGCGATAATTCAAGCCGACGGGCGGAATCATTGAGGTGGAGTGGGGCGAGGGGAAGTGCGATGGCAGATCGATCGTTAAACTCCGACTTTATCACTGTCTTATATCGCGCTCGAGTTGTCGCGCAATCGCCTCACGGATCTTGCTATCTGACTCGCTTTATCGCGCGGCCGGGCGATGGAGAATGGGCTTTAAAGCGCTCGATTGGGACGTTTCTCAAAAGCTCGGGGAGGATGAGCGGCTGATCCGGAGCGTCGACTCAATGAGATTTCCGCCTCTATCTTTTACCTTGCTTCCCGTCTTTCTCCTCTCTTTTTTTTTTTATCAACGGTGCTCATACGCACGGTTTGCGACACTGGATTTTGATATTAATCGCGAACCTTTCACTCGCGAATTGGGTCAATGGCCTTCTTACGTTTCCAATCGATCATTCATCGACGGATTTTCTATTTAAATTGGATTAAGATATTTCGTTTTTCAGTGATTAATTTCAGTCTACTGAAAGCTGATGCGATCTTCAACAGTTGCAGCACTCTAAGGCATTTTGAAATCTTCCAGAAGAATTTTTTAAGTGATGCTTCTATTCCGTTTGTAATAATTTTTAGATTTTAATAAGAATAAATGATCTCGTAGAGCCAGGAATATGTTTTCTTATTTTTACAAATCAAATATGACCGCCTATTTGACGTTTTTATTG
>JAWWEN010052158.1:0-11087 GCA_035582955.1 Sycophila texana | reverse complement strand
GCTGCGCGCGAGAGTTTTGGGCATTGTCCCTTCATATCGCTATCTCTCTCTACCGATTGTCGCGCTCTCCTAAGTGCACGACTATTCTTAAGAATACGGTAGTGTTGGCTATTCATGCACGCGCGAGCAGCGTCATGTATTTATCTCTTTATTCTCGCATTTATGCGGATCTGTAGCGTGTGCCATTCGCCACGTTACAAAATTTTTCTTACAATTACTTTAAAGCATTAATTAAGGTATTCTATTCACGCATATTTACATTTCCACAAAACTCAGTATTCCCGAAATCTAATAATTTTTAATAGCTCCGCATTGCATTATTCTAATGCGATTCAACGGACGAAGGAAAAACCTCGGGCCGCACCTTCTACAGAAACGGCAAATTGAATAAAGGACCATACGAGGAGGCAGAGAAAGAGGTGCGCGCGACAGGACTGAAAATCGTCGCGTGCACTCCGCTCCTCTAAATTTAATTTAACGCTCCGTCGAAGAGCGCAAACGAGTTCGTGCGACTAAAGCGGCTAGACGCGGAAAAAGCCCGTTTTGGGGAAATCCGCGAGCGCGGTGATAACAGACGCGTGGGATCTGGTGAAAAAAAAAATGAAAAGATTCGCGACGCCGGGAGCTGCGCCGTGCGTGAGCTGCACGCGAAATAAAAAAAGACTGTTTCAGGTCCGTGTGTAAGGTACACTTTACCGTTACGGAGGAGCGAGAACTTTTTTAGCGCTTCGTTTGAAGTTTGCCGCAGCTGGAAATGTCGGACGGAGCTCCAAGGATTTTCTTCCTCTATACGTGAAGTTTTAACCTGACTCTACTTTTCACGTTTGGCTGGTAATCAGGGAGTTAGATTTTAATTATGTTTCTTACCACTTGGCTGGATTTTAAATTATTTTAATTGAGCCCTCGGTTCTCTAGAGACTACCTTTACCCTAAGCGACAAATTACTGGTTTGTGATTAATTTAAGGTGGCTTATCAGCTTTATAAATACGCAAAATGAAAAATAAATATTTATTGTATGTAGAATCGTTTGAATTAAACAAAATTGATTGCTCCTGTTTATTAGACATATTTCTCTGTATTTTGAGAAATCGGAGAGCAGAGAGTCTCTTTAATTTCACTTAATTCACTGTAAGTCGTTCAACAAATGGACCCAACTGCTATAGATTGATGAATATTATTTTTATTATACACTACTTTATGAATACAAGAACAAGTATATCAAAACTGTGGCATTGTAAAATAATTTCCATCAATCTCGAAGAATTCGATTATCAGTTTACTATGAATTCTACGGACAAGACTAAGTAAATACAAACAAAAAACAAGTTTTACATACAACAAATTTTCCGTCGTAGTTTGCTTTGTACACAAATTTGAATAGTATTCTTCAAATGAAACGTGTAAATACATGCAAATAAAAAAAAAATAGTGGAAAGTACCACGGATTTTTCCTGAACGAAAAAAAATGCAGCAACGAAAAACAATGTGCGATAAATAAACAGACTGTTTTACTGCAAAGACACATTTACAGTGAAACAAAAGGGAGAAAAAAATGATAACCAGTACAAAAAAGAAAAAGAATAGAAAATACCCTTTACTTCAAAAAAAAAGAAAGAAAGAAAACACAAATAAATAAATAAATAAATGAAAGAAAACAAAGCTTTCACGCGGTGAAACGAGCAGAACGAAGCTCCCTCTTACTCGCGACAGACGATCGGACGTAAACACGTTCTACGTTCGACGCGCGGCGGAAGCTCGGACCGGCGATGAATCAGCCGCGCACGGGCTCTCGTTTCCGAGTTTTCTTATAATTTATCGCTGCTTAAACTCCTGCTCGTCGTTTCGCGCTTTGCTCCCTCCACTCCGCCTTTACGCCCCCCCCCCCTGGCGGTTTTCCGCGAAATACGCCGAGACCGTTTTCCCGCCTCGCGCTCGCGAGATAGAATTAATAGCTTAGAAAGTTTCGAGCCGGCCAACGTAAACAGGCTCGGCACGCCGTCGCGAGCTTACATTATTTTTGCCCTGGATTCAAGATGTTTTGTCGTGGATTAGGAGGGATTTATGATTTGTTGGATGGCGAGCTCCTCTCGGGTTTATTGCCTTCTTGTTGATATTTGCAGCGGTCGATTTATTGTGCTTTGTAAATAATTTTTGTATTTTTTTTTTAAATGTATTAACAATCTTTTGTGTGATTTTAGCTAATAAATAATGTGAGGAGATTTTGATTTATTTATTAATTTTCAGAAAAGATTTCTTGATGGAATAGTATCGTCAAAAAATTAATTTTTTTCCTGAATATCGAATTACAAAAATTAGTTAACTTTCTGATAGCATTGTTTACTTAAAAAAGTAATTCTTATAATTTCGTGCATATTTTTATGTAAAATTACCTAAGATAATACCTTATTTTGAACAGAATTTGATGGAAAATTCAAGCAAAAATTATCAGCTAATTATGCAATCGTTAGATCTTTAATTTTATTGGAAAATTTATGGTACTAACAATAAATGGAGGCATAAAGTAGCCAAACGATAAAAAAATATCAGACTGAGAGTATAAAAAATAGCAATCTTGGCAAACAAAAGCTTTTAAATTTGCACAAAAATAATGAAGTTATTACTGTAAGTTTACTCTTAATACTAAAATCCGTTTACTAAAAATATTATATTACAATTTCTATAGAATGACTCAATACCTACTATTAAATAATAATATTTTTTTATAAATTAAATCTCAAATTTTTTAGTAAAGTTTCGTTCCACTTACAACTACAATAAAGTCAAAATTATAAAAAAAAAACTGGGCTTATTTTATCTTAAAAATAATGATTTACATTAGCGAGGAGTCTGTGATGGAATGGAACTTTCAGCCAAGAAAAAAAAAATACGACAAAGCGCTTCAGGCAGTTTTGGGGAAATCCGACGTCTTAAGTCTCGAAGTCGAATAAATTTTCGTTGGCGCGTTCGTAGGAGCGAGAAGCGGTGGAATATAAATCCGCGAGGTACTCGATTACGCGGCGTTTGTCCAAGAATTCCCTCGATTTGTTTGCACGCTGACGCCGGGATAAGACACCTCGAGAACGGATTTTCTCGGCCTCCCTGTATCGACCCGGCCAAGCCAATGGAGTCAAAAAGGACAGGCAAAAATTTTTGTTTTATTAGTCGCGCGTGGGAGTGCTCCCAGTACGTGCCTGTCCTCTAACTTCATCCACTTTGTTTCTCTTGAAGTTTCTCGCAGATTAATGCGAAACATTTCACTCGACTGGATGGCTGAAATTTTTCAAATTTAACTTTCGAATTTCGGAGTCGCTGCAAGTTAACGTAATTTTTCGGAAATACGTGTAACTTTAAACTGTTATCTGTCAAAAATTTTAGTTTATGTATGATATTTTACTTAATATTATATACTTTTAATTACGATTAAACATTATTATGTCATTTTATTATTACCATGATGGTGTCTTCATGTTTAAAGTTCTTAGTAATTAATTAATTTCTTACTGTTGCTTCTATAAATTAAGTTAAAATGCTATAGAAGATCTCTTTTGCTTCCTGGTATTTAATTATAACTTATTATTTTGGTGTTACTTTTGTTAATATACAATTTAAATATATATTTAATTACTTTGTAGAGAAAATTTCTGCCTGTTATATTATATAACAATAAATAAAATAAGTAAAGAATGTACTCATCTGCTATTTGTTCTTATGTATTTTTCTATATTTGGATTGAAATTTTGAAAAAAAGGACTAAGCCACTTGACACGTTGAAATTTAGGTCACACCTGAATAGGTTACAGAAGCTATCCAAGACATTTGCAAAAATACACACGGCATCGCTCATCTATTATTCCTTTTGCTGCCTCGTTTTTCTTCTATCTCCTTCGTTTTTTCCCGCAATATCCGTGTCGGTTGATGCGAGAGCCCGGCGCGTGTACGATTTCTCATGGGCCGAGTGTGCTCCTGTCAGGTAATCGACGCGAGTAAAATAACCGCGAAATCTCGATTTCACGAATTTTAAATGAGATTGTCACTTATGTTCCTCAAGATATTTTTTGAAATGTCACTGGATTTTCTTGGAGGCGCATAACAAATAATCAGTTTTTATAATTTATTAACAACTACTTTTTGTAATTTATTAACACTATATTTACGTTAATTAATTATTTTGTATTTAAATGTCAATTACCTAGCAAAGTGCATTATGCTTCGCGCGCTCAAGAACAGTCATTTATTTTAACGAATTTTGAACAAAACTCATTGCAAAGTACGTGATTTACTTCTTTATTATCACACGTAATTAACATAAATTCTATTGATGAAGGTATGTCTTTATGTATATAAAGGAAATCTTCTTTAATTAGTCAAATTGAAATATATGAAATACAGATCAACGTATTATACAATTATGGCGCCGTTTAACCGGAAATTAATTTTTTTAACCGTAATAGGCCTTAGAATGCTTCGCATACTATCATCGTTTTTAGTTATTTAAGAGAATACTATTTAAAATTAACTGAAAATTAATTGTAAAAATTTAAGAACTATTTATATAATTATTTGGTTAATTTATTTCACATAAAAGCTTTTGAATCTCGTTTTAAATACAGGATTGCATGTGGTATTGTTTTGTGAAACTGAATTAATGCAAAGCGGCGCCTCATAAAATTTTATCTTTAATTAAAAGATCTTTTTATTTATTATAATTGATTATCAACGTGTCTGCTAATATTTTAACAAGTAAATTAATAATTAATTGCTCGAGATGAAAATATCTTTAATATTTAATTGCTAATACATTTTAGCGAACGACATTTAATAAATCATTCATAATATAATCAGTATATAACAACAAATGAAAATACCTTTTAATCGTTCACCAACACAAGCAGCTCTTAATTGAGATAAATGTCATTAATTCCCATCAATATTTCGCAAAGAAAAGCTTACGCCCGCAGTGAAATCGTCATGTAAGTCGTGCTAAAATACGACACGACGTCGGAAATCTTCTCCGCGACGCATACGCTCCCACGCCGCAAAAGCACTCAACGCGGACTGAGGAGCGGCGCGCATTAGCATAGCTTCCCGCGGAGAACGGAAAAATTCCGGGCCGATGTCGCGCCTGGCTTTTTCACCCCCGCGCACGCATATTTCATTTTGTCAGGTTTAAGCTTAGCGCGGACGGCTACCTTGTATGCGTTTTATTCCTCGTCGACTCAGCCGGACGAGTTTTACGCTCCCACGTATACGTCACTTTTTTTCCATCTCCGTGGGATTCGCCACCCGAATCAATCATCCGTGTGGGAATTTTTCGTTTTCTCGGACCGCGATGAAGGATGCTGTGACGGAGCACACCGAAATTATTCGTTCGGGGCGATACGAGTACACGGAGAGAAATGTTTCAGTAAAAATTACTATACAAAAGTTCTAGTAAAAATTATTATGCAAACGTTCTATTAAAAATTACTATACAAAACTTGTAGTAAAAATTATTATGCAAAAGTTCAAGAAAAAATTACTAAACAAAAGTTCTAGTAAAAATTACTACGCAAAAGTTCTAGTAAAAATTACTATACTGTTTTAAAATGCAGGGGCAGACTCGGCACATAAATTTTACTAGAAAGTTATAGTAAAATTTTTGTTTTGTCGAGTCTGTCCCTGCAACAGTATAGTCATTTACAAAACAGTATAGTCATTTTTACTAGTACTCTCCGTGTACTTTTAGTCGTGTGTAATAAGTATACCTATGTTTCTACTTTACTAAAAGTTTGAGAAACCCGATTGTAGGAAGGAAATTGCTTTCACTAGAGTTAAATAAGTGAGATTTTGGAAGTAATTACGTTTTTCATGTTGTAGTAAATTGTTTCATGTAAGTTGAAATTTTCGCTTATTTGCTAAATAAGACTGATTAAATAAGTGAATATAGTCACTTTCTGAAAAAATGAGATAATATTCACTATAAGAGAAATAATACGTTAAATTCTTTTATATTATTTCTCTTATATGAATATCAATGCATTTTTTGAAAAAGTGATTATTCACTTTTTTAATAATTAATGAGTAACTTTCATTTAATTAATAAGTGAATTTCACTTATTCTACGTGACAGACTTTTGATTAAGGCAAATTAGTGCTTTACGCTTTCTGAATTAGATAGAGTGAAAATTTCAGTGACTTTCATGTTTATCAGTTTTGAGATTCGAGCTTTTTGAGCTAAAACCCCAAGTTTCAATTCTATCATATCGCAACGCATTTTAATATAAGGGATAATACCCCACAAAGTTGTTGAAGCGAGAAAAAGAGACGGAAAGGACGCGTTAAGCTTGGTGTACAGGAGGACCTGTAAAAGTAGTGTGCTTGAAGCTTGAATATAACGTTTACGTTTTTCGCGCAATGAACGCGAAATACGAAATGAACTTTTCTTTCACTGCCACTATATGATGAAAAAAATTGTTTCTCTTTTTTTATTATCTTTTTATCTTGCATTTTCATTTAAAAATACATATATCTCGGTTAAAAAAAATCTGACGTAGAAAAAAGTAAATGGCAACTTTTCTCAATTTCTAGCTGTGCTTTAAAATTTTTTTCTCGCGTACATACATACATATAACATTCATTGTATACATATAACACATAACTTTCATATATATAATGAATCGCTCGAATCTGAGCTTTCACTCGTAGGTGCAGTTTAAACGTGAAACGGAACTCCCTCGTACAAATTTACGGTGCAATTTAAAGCAGGTGCAATTAATTGTGCAAAACGGCAAGAAGGCCACCGCTGGAGGATGTGTGCGCGCGGCCATCAGTCGATGTCCTAAATTTCTAAGAAGCACAACGAACTCGCAAGTTTGAACAGCTCGAAATCGACAAAACTCGTCGTCGCTCGGCCTGCACCACTAGTGATACGTACCCACACGTATTAGGACCATATATTTCATTTTCCGGTGCATTCACAAGAACGAAATCCATTTACAAACGCCGTCACGTCGGGAAAATTTCTTTCGCACACAGCCGCGTAAGCACGACACCCGCACATTTGAGAGAGAAAAATACGGCGCGACTTTCCCCTCTCGCGCCGTAAACGTTTCTCTACAGTTCTCGCACTTTGACTCGCGCTCTATAGTGCAGGATTGTTTGATCTAGGACAATCCCGTGGCGCCGCGCGAAAAGCTACATAATATTACCTTCTCTCCGTCGCATCAAAATTTACGTACGTCTTTCTTTATACTACTCTCACTGCGCGAAAAAATATTTCCTTCGAATAAAGAAAAAGAAGTTAAGCCGTATAAAGTCTCCAGCGAAAATCAAAAGGCTCATTATCAATCCAACAAAGAACACCAATAAAAAAAGAGACTCGTAAAAAGTAGAACAAAAAAACGGAAAAGAAATTAAAAGTTTAATCACCGCTCCACAATAGAAACTAATAATAAAAAAGAGCCATTTAAAAAAAAAAGACTAAAATTGATTTTGAAAAAAAAAAAGAAAAAATCGCCGCGAAGTAACAATTAACCGAAAGCTCCGCAAGCTCGCGACCAGATAAACGATTGCAGCGATCGCGTCGGTGCGTGGCGCACACACAGTGCCCCGGGCGCGAGGAGCACAAAAGCGCCGCTCGGTTTTCAGGCGACGAGTGTACCTGCAGACTGGCCGCCTTCTCTTGGGCTCGAGGCGCCTCGCGGGGCTCCCTCCTCTGTAGGTCAGAGGAAGGGGTGGGTGGGGGCAATGCACCAGCAGCAGGCGCACTAACGGCCGGCGTGTCGTGCGCGCCACGGCTGCAGGTCCGCTCGGCCCTCTCGGCGTGTGCACGCCGGCGCGGCCGTAATTATCAGTTCCGTGCAGGCGGCGGCGGCGGCGGCGCGGGTCGATCGAGTCGCTTTCAAAATGTCAGAGGGCGGAGATTTAGCCGGCGCGCGGCTGATCGAGCGGGCCTGGGGCCGGCGATCCTATCGACGAGGACTCCGCGGCCCCGAGGAATGAGGACGGCCCGCTCGGCCGCCCCAAAGCGCCGGAGATATCCGCGCGGGCAACCTGCGCCGTGAGCCCGCCCTGGACGGCCGCCCTCCCCTTTAGCCTCTTGCCCCTCCTGCTGCCTGCCTCGCCGGCTCTTTTCTGACCGACTTACCTGCTAACTCGCTCTTTTTCTCTCCAGGCCGCTTTAGGCCGCCGGCCCGGCTTCGTTTATCCATGTATTTAAACTCGAGGCTTTGCCTTCATTTTATTACGACTGCTATTTTCAAGATAGCGACTGGTATTTTTAGACCGGGGGTATGAAATGTCGCTTGATTAGGAGGGAGTCGTATAGGATTCTTTGTAGGTGGACTTTGGGAATTTACCACGCGAGGTACTTTATTTTCGAGATAATGAAGTTTTGATTTAACTATTTAAAGTGATAAAAGTGGGAACGTTTTATAAAAGGACGATTTTCGTTTGCCGTTTTTAGAGCATTAGAGAACAGCAAACTGTTCGAGAATCTGATAAGCCTTGAGGTATCATTAGTGTGATTCCCGAAAATTATCAGATTTTAAATTATAAGAAAAGATTAAATATAAGTTGAAATTTAAGTGCAATTGGATGTAATGAATTCTAAAATCTCCTATAGCATTAAAATTAGAAAATAGTATGATGGGAATAGAAATTATAAACACTTATTTTGTGTATACAATTAAAAGAACAATAACAAAACATTAAAATTGGGTGTTAACTAATATAATACAATCTACATCTTTATGTAGATTGTATTATATTTAAATTGCTTCGAAAACTATATACACAAATATATAATAAACATTTTTTTCTAAATATGTAATAAAATTTTGCATGTAATGCGTGATTGTAAATATAAAAAAAGGTATTAAAAAAATGCTTTGTTAGAAAGCACTCTAAATTTGTACTATTTGTATAGTAAACAAATATTTTGAATAATTTCATATCGAAATATACGTAGTACATTATTTTTACCGTGAAAAATATTCAAAATTGTTCAATAAGTTGAATTGGCATCAAAAATCAAATAAGTCTTATTGAAATGCATTGATAATAATCGTGAAGAAAAATAATGTTAGCATCGTATACTGGTAGGATCGAGGCTTTCTAGGAAAAGTATTTTTTTTTATTTTAAATCGGAATACGCTTTCCAAAGGGAGAGAAGGTGTATAAGGGTAACTCGCGGGGGGGATGCACCGCTTATTGGAAATCGACTTTCCACGGTGCTACGCGGAAACTTGATGAATGTCTTGTTCTACTGAATTCGCCGTTCTATTATGCGCTCGATTTAAAATCATCAATTTACCCGCGAGTGAAAATAATTTTAACAATTCTCACCAATTAATAAATTGTTAAAAGCATTTTTTACAATTATTTTAAAAATTAAACGAAAATCATTGTTAAAAAAATCAAAGTTTTCAAATCTTTTTTTCAATAATTTAACGCTACTTCTTCTTTAAATGAATTATTCTACGTGTTCCTTAATATGATCCTCGTAATTTTTTCAATTTAAAGTTTTAATTCTGTAAGATTTAGTTTTAATACATTTCATATTCTATTATGTAAGTATAGACTTTTATCTATCGTCATTCTTAAAATAAAATAAACAAAAAAATCAAAATAATTTAGAAAATAAATTCAAAACACATTCACATTCTAAATATCACTGCACGAAGTGAAAATCCGCCACAAAAATAGATGATTTCGAAAGGCGCCCAAATGATTCAGTCCAGCAATTTATTGGAATCCACAAGCAAAGCTGAGGGTAACGACAAGACGATGTCTAGTAGCGTAGAGCTCCGAGGGCAGCAAGAGGCATTGCTCGAACTGAAATCTCCTTGGACGCCGTCGAGGCGAAACCCGAGGGGACGAGCTCAGCTAGTAAGAACAAAAGAAACGGACGGAAAGAGAGTACAGAGGTCGCGGCGGCAGGGAGAATCGTGACATTAATCCGAACGCTGCCCTCCTCGAGAGCGTCTCGGATTTACGTTCCGTAAGTACACCGCAGCGAGCGGCTCTATCTCTCTTCCGCAGAGTCAAGCTGTGCGGTACACTCGGAGGGGATCTGGCTCGGACGTGTATTGGCTCAATTATCGCTTCTGTGATTTTTTTCGCTTCCCTTTTTGCCTTCACGCCCAATGTGTCCGCGAGTGTTTAATCGAGACTTTTACTCGTGGTATATTTACTCGACACTCGCGAACGTTGAAATTGAAGAGCGTATATTTCGATTATATAGGAAAAAAAACTTGCGCTTAATTCGATAGCTCAAAAACATAATGAACGAAATTAGGTGTAAATTATTGTATGGGTAAATTCTGAAAAGTTTTAGTTCTTTGTTTTGCGTAGATATCTTTTTGCACGGTTTATTGCTGCTGTATATTTATACCGTGCGAAGCACCATGAAATGAGTGAAAAGGACTGGGTACAAAATTGTCAGTTATAGTAGAAAATAAATTCTGTATATAGAAAAGGTACGAAAAATATGCGTGACTAATTAAAATATGCCAATATATTTATGCCAATATCATCGTTCATGTTGTACTTCGCACCGAAAATTTTTTTATCAGTCTTATTCATGTGGTTTGTAAGAAAAGTAGATAGCAGCAACAAATTAAGCAAAAATAAGGATGTCTACCCAACAAATTAAATCTTCTAGTGAAAGTCTTCCCATATTGTATAACTATTTATAATTTTATAAAACTTTTTAATTCAATAAATATAAAAAAAATTATAATACTAAAGTTTTACAAAATTCAAAATTCAACAATAAATAAACTCCTCCTTCTTTAAATCCTTCGCAACATCCTTCATATTTTTTTCAGTTTTCAGATAATATTATTTATTTTACAAAGAATCATTCTGCAAAATATGACCGTATAATCTCCTTTCTATAAGCACTTACGAATGAAAAAAAAAAAAATTCACAACGAAAGCCGAATCGAAATCGCATTCCCATAGCGAGGCCACAAGCGCCAGATAAAAAATGCAATTCAAAAGGAAATAAGGTTTCCCTCAAGAGCGCTCGGAGAGAGAGAGAGAGAGAGAGAGAGAGAGAGAGAGAGAGAGAGAGAGAGAGAGAGAGAGAGAGAGAGAGAGAGAG
>JAWWEN010052107.1:0-11094 GCA_035582955.1 Sycophila texana | reverse complement strand
CACCTCCTCGCTCATGTATCGAACAGTATTTTTTGATACAACGTGTGCAAGATACGATTTTGCGAAGCTGATTTTGAATGTGCGTGCGCAAAGTCGTGTCTTTGCGCACGGCGTATCGAAAATATTATTACATTATCCTATATATACACTTAATTTACGAGGAATTAATTAATGCATTTATTAGCGTCCTCATACGAATAGTGTTTTCATATTATATATCGAATTCACCTGTTAAGCGCAATATTCGAAAATAAAAAGAGAACTGCTAACAATGGGCAGAAAGTAATCCCGTATCGAAGCAATTGATAGCGCGAGAGGCGTACGCGCATCGGCCCCGAGAGCTTGCGTCCGAAATAAACGGGCTTATCCGCGGCTTCTGCGGCGGCGGTCGCCGCAGCCGCCACAGGCCCGAGAGAGGAGAGCGCTGGCCTGGTTTCAATGTTAAACCGCCTCTGAGATGGCTTACCTACATCGCGCTCGCTCGCGCAGTCTCCCGCTCTCGGGCCGATAGCCGTAATTGTATCGAGCGGCAGTCCGCGCGACCTAGTCGTTCGCTCTGCATGACGGGCTGCGGACGGACAGTTATCCAAATCATACCGCTATCGTATTTACCTGATACCGACGCTTATCCTCCCTACCCCCGATTCCCGGCCAATCGCTTTGGTGTCGCGCACATGCGTCTCCGGATGAGCGAGCTCTCGTACGCTGCTGATGTCTTTCGGCAACTCGTCCGACGTGGACAATGCGACGCTTCAATTAGCATTTGAAAGCTCGATAATTAAATTCTGACGGAGATGGGGTCGTACTGTCGCTGCGGTGGTCGAATTTCAATCATTTGCGTTTTGCGTAGTGTCTTGCCCTTATAGGGGATCCGCAGTAAAGGCAATTATTAAAAGCACAATCTTGTAAGAAATCATTTGTCCTGATAGAAAACATTTGTAAGATAATATTTCACAAGTTCTCTTTCATTGTTTACGTTGAATTAGGACAATAAAAGTGATATTCTTTGTGCATCCGTTTAGAAAAAAATGCTGCTTACATGAATAAGCATCTTAGAAAAGCAACAGAGATTATCTTTTTACTGAAACAATTAAAAACACCCATCCACCACCCGGCTTTGACTCAAACGAAACGTGATTACTCTGAACACCATGTCGCCTTGCAACAGAACGTACTGCTACTTTGATTACGAGAGAGGTAGCCGCCTAGCGGCCGCTATGTACACTGACCCGAACTACTAGCGCGCAAAATTTAAACAGTCATACATAATACTTCCGTTATAAAAAAAGTAACAGAAAAATAAAATAAAATTATTACACAAATCTAGTGCCAGTTATCTTTTAACAATGCAAAAATATCAAAAAAGTTACTGCATTAGATTCTTTTAAGTAAAAAACGGTGCCACTATCAGCTTGCATAAGGAGACAAAAAAGGCAGAGAAAGAGCCGCCGAATTAATCCGCTCGCCCAAATCCCCTCGTGAGCCTCTGCAACTTCTTTGTTCCCCTCGGTGATGCCTCGGAATCGGGGGCTCGTCGCCGATAAAGCAGTGCGAAAAAAAAGGCCGCTCGCCGGCTGGGTGGGGGCGTTTGAGCATTACAAAGCGTGTGCGGCCCGGCATTTCGTGGTGCGCGCGCGGCTTCTCCCACTCCGCGACGGCGGCGCTCCGCTGCTCCCGATAGAACGAGAACGCAGGTGATGGGTCAACGGTAGGCTATTTACCTACTTCAGCTGCGGCTGCATCGCGCGCGCGCTCGACTTGTCCAGGGAGCGCTTCTTCCTCGGCTGCTGCTGCTGCTGCTGCTGCGCTGCCTTCGGAGGAGGCGACCCACTTCGGCACAAAGTGATCGCAATTAAGGTGGGGCCGAGTTATAAGGCTTCGAGGCTACACACGGCTCTCCGGGATTCGACTAAATGACGTCGATTACGCGCCGGAACTCTTAGAACGAAGCTTTTTAACCTTGCGGAAACATGGCTAATACGTTTCGAGGATTCTGATGGATTTCACTGATGCTCCTTTGCGCAGTTTATTTTTAGCCGCTCGCGTAGGGTCAAGCGCCAGTTCATTTATCAATGACGAAGCTATTAATTTAATAATTACTGAATTAACTGACGCGCGTCGCGCGCTATATTAACAATCTAAAAATAGAGAAAAAAATCTACTTTCAATGCTGAATATAGAAATGATTCCTTTCTCAAGCCTAGACTCAATAGACGCTAATGATAGCGGTGTCACGGTGCAATTGGAGTAGCTGAAATCAATTAAGAACGATTAACGTAAATAAACTCTTTTTTTTTATTTCATTAACCCTGTATTAATTTCATGCAACGGTGCTCCAGTTCAAAAACGTGAATGACGAGATTTACCGAGAATAATGCGAGGCGGCAAGAAGGACTTATGATAAGATGTTTTTTATTGTCTTGACCTGTATTGTACGATTGAGTAATAAAATTATATTACGAGAGCGCGGCGAAGTCGTCCTCTCCCGGCGTCGCGGCCTAAACGAAACGCCAAGAACGAATTCTACGAGGCAGCCTCGAATTGGGAACTGCCCCGGGCGTACGACGCGACTCTCGTCATTACCTAATATCGAAATTAAATTTATGCTCGAAAGCGGAGTCCGTCATGACACACATTCTAACGCGTGGAAGCTTACTACAGTAGCTCAAAGCTTTTAGTTTTCTAAAAAAGATAATTATTAAACCTCTCTTTTAAGAGAACCTAAGCTTTAATTTCTTTTAGATCGAAGCTTTTTTCCATTTAAAAATAAAAAAAAAATTATAGTATTCGATTGATAGAAATTCAAGATTTACATTGATTGAATTTTCAATTCAGATGTTTTTTTTTTTCAATATCAACTTCGAGAACGACGCACACTACCCGCAGCTCATTCGAGTTAATTACTTTGAAAGCGCATAAACCTGAAACTCTCTAACCGCGCGTATGAAATTTGCATCGTATAGAAGCCTTGCAAAACTTGTTAACACAAATTTAAGTACTCGAGGATTTTACTGCCTTGATTCACGTGCCCTGCGAATATAATAAGAATAAAATAAAAAGGAAGCACTCGGACAGCAGAACAACTCCCACTTTCTCGTCGTCCTCTGCCCCTCCCCCCTTCCCCCGGAGGAAGTTCCACCTTCGGGGGATACGGCAAAAGGAGCCCGTTCTGACGCAACGGCAAGACTCCTGGCCCGAATCGGCCTGCGACTCTCTCGATTGCGGGCGCGCGCTCGTCCCGATGATCGGCGGCCCCTGGCGCGCCGCCTAAATATAACCCGGCGGGCGCGCTTTGGAAGCGCCGCTGCCGGAAAAAGGGGGGAAGAGAGGCAGGCGCACAGCCGGCTCTCCGGCGAATGTAGGACGCCGGTCTCCGCTTCTCGCGCGCGTGCCTCTTTCCACCCGCAACTCGCTCGCTCGCGCTCGATAGCACCGCGCGAATATTCGGATTAACGGGACTCCCCCTTCGGATGATAAAGCGGAGACGATATCGAGCGCGAGCGCCCCGTGATTAGTTCCAATTACGGGGATTTTCATTGCTGTAGTGCTTTTGTGGTTCATTGGTTTACTTTGCTTTTTTAGCAGTCGATATGTTTTACATCGATTTGTGCCTGCTGCGAGACTCTTTTTCTTTTATTTAAAAAATAAAGGGAATTGACTCTAAAATGCCTCGAAAGTTTATGCTAAATGTATCTTGTTTACTTATTTTGTCGAGTGATAAAAAAATAACTAAAGTGATTGAAGTATCGGTTTTTCCTGTTGATGAAGAAGTACTAACTTTTTTTGAGAATTTTCGAGTGAAAAACCATCGAATATAGTATATAAAAATAAATTTAAAAAAATGTTCAAATAACCCTTTTTGACAAAAGATTGTCTTTTGATGGTCGGGCGTGAGGTAAAAGTAGTTCTTCGAAAAAGCTTTCCTGAAGTATTTTCTGGTTTCATCGGAAAGCGTACATGTATCGCGAAATTTTTCCCGCTGTAACGAGTCGGGATATAAAAGCTTCAAGAGTCTCTGACGGGAATGACAGTAATCGTACTCCCAAGTTAATGTTTTCAGAGACTTTCCACATCACGTACGTTTTATTCGTCGTCGTCTAAAGTACATAAACGATTTACTAATACCTTACAAATAAAGCACGATCTTTCCTCTTGTCTGGAAAATTAGTTACGCGCAAAACAATTTATCGTGGGCTGAAAAAAGATTGACACAAATAAAAATCGTTTGCAACTTATGGTAATTGGCAATGTCGTAAGCGCTCTACCGTTAAATTTTCATTATACGTTACGCGCAGAAACTTAAAAAAACTTTAACCACTACTAAACGTCGTTTAACCGACTTCCAAAATTATGCGAGAAAATCAACACTATACATTCCGATTCACTGAAATCGCCTAATATATCCGGAGACCTCAAAACCTCCGGCTGGGCTCCACAGTCCGCCGGACAAAGGCAAACATGGCCGAAATTTCGTATCGGCGAGCGTCGCTAGAAAGCCGGTCGTTCTCGCATCCGGTGCGGGTGCCGCCGCCTCGCTTTTCTCTCTCGCCGCCGTCGTTTGCATAATCTGCCGGTTGCCGACGCCTCGTGGGCGTCCTCCGTGTCCCCCGCGAGCTCTCGGCGCCGCGCACGCCCAGCTTCGTGCCCTCTCTCCCTCTCTCGCGGAGACCTCATCTCGAAAACTAGTTCAATTAGAGAAATCCGCGGAAAAGTAGATATCTCCGCGGCGGACGCCGACGCCGCCGCGAGGTATGAGGGTTTCGGGGGCAGACGCGATGATCGTAATGCCGCCGAGCCGTGAGAGCTCGTGAAATCGAGCCTCTTCTTCATCGACCTTCTCCGGTGGCGCGACGCGATTTTTGGCGATTCTGGGAGTACGACCTTGGGACATCGCGCCGATAGCCGGGCCCAGCCCCTCGGACGCTTTTGCAATCGTCGACGCGTTGGCTCTTAGAAATTTTTTTTTTTTTTTTTAATGTTCATTGCAATGCTATTTTTGTTATTTGTGTACTTTGACGTCACTGATGGGACGCAGGCTTTTTTGTAAGAAAGTGCATATAAAAATTAAACAAAAAAATGTGAAATAATATAGTATATATAAGCTTTTATAAAATTATTTTTTAAATCGAAATGAAATAAAATATCACTACTTCCCATAATTTATCTGTAATTGGTTTAACAGCATGTGAAATAACAGTGTTCAACTCGTAATACCTGTTTATATTGAAATTGTAAATAAAAATTAGTGCCTCGTAAATTTTTCCTATCGGAACAATAACTCAATATACTCGGCGGACGAAGCACCGTCGGCATAAATAAAGTTGCGTCGACCGCCGGGGAGATCTCAATTCGCGGTATCCCGAATCGAGCCGCCTCTCTTGCAATCGCGAATTTATTGGCCCTAATGCCGACTCCTCGTAAACTCGACGTCGACTATCGGACCTCGTAAATACCAGCGTCGGCGCGCTTTCGGGGTCGCCTCATCGCGAAATTCGTCGAGACGTATATACCTTCGCTTCCCCGCCCCGCCGCTCTTCCTTATCTTCCCCCGATAAAAACGACGCACCATCGAGACGCGAGAAAGAGTCAGCTCGCGAGGAGCGAGCGAGAAAATAAAAAGACCGCGGAAAAAAAGCGGAGGGGAACAAAGTGGGAGAGCAGAGCGGCGGCGGCGGCGGGTCGCGCGGAGGCGAGCGCGAGGCTATGACCGCGTTTCTCGCGGGCTAAGTGGCACGCTCCTACCTGCCCTCTCCCGCTAATTCGCAGCGTCTTTCTCGCGCCGCTCGAACTCCCACCAGAGCCGCCACCGCTGCCTCCTCGTTTCTCCCTTTGCCTCGTCCTCGGGTCGCCCCTACGAGAGCCGAGCGTAACAGGAGAGTTCACTTTCCCCTCGCGAGCGCGTCTCGCTGGAGGCGTATACTATATATACGGCGGGGAAGGAGACGAGACGCGACGAAGGGGACCTCGCCAGGGCTATAGGCCTTTCGAATGAATAGGATGCGGAGTGATCTTTTTCAAATAGTTCCCTTTGTGTACCCACCGAGGGTCGGGACTTCTTGCGGTTTCTAGTAGTTTACTGTATAATAAAATGAGAGATGTATGAGCGAGAGAATTTACTTTACGATGGTTGAATGTACACGATTATTAAACATTTTTCCAAACAATATATACTGCGCCGCGCTCTTTTTTATGAAATTAATTTTTCGATACATTTATGTTTGTTTTTTATTCATTTTTTTTATAAACCTTAAGAAAGTCAATATGCGTCGTTAAACCCAACTTGGCCTTAATTCGTAGTCCATTCGCATATCGACGAGACAGATCTTCTCCGGAGTCAAGTGCTCAGGATATGGTCTCTCCTCGGCGGCATAAATTTGAATAGACCGGACTCTCCTAGCATTATTCCTTCCTCCGCCTCCGAACTGACACACGCGAGTATCTCCTCGGGATTTCCGCGTGACTCCCTGAAAATCGAGGAGAAAGCGTTGATTTACGCCCGACGTCCGCACCGAACCTCCCTCCGTTGGCAGTCTAAATCATATACCCACCTTATCTCTCCCGCGCGCGTTACACATTTTCTCCGCGATTTCTCCGGGAAGAGCGATAATTTGACGCAACGCCGGGTCGATCAATCTTGAAACAATAGCGGCTCGGTGTAAATCAGTAGCGCGGCCCCGTCAGTGAAAGTTTATCGCGGGGAACGCGAGGCGAACAAATGCTCTTCCCGGAGATCCCGGAGGAAGCCGACACCGGGAAACCGGAGACCGCGGGGCTGCGAGACGGGCTGAAAGCCGAACCGCCCCGCGCGACGTCGGCCTACGTCGGGGGACACGAAAAACAGGCGACGAGAAATTCAAGATGACACGCTGAAGCTGCTGCGTGATCTTATTAAGAACGAGTGCTTCGCCAGTCCATTTTCTGTGATCCTCGAAAATACTCTTTTACCTTAAACAATCATCCGCGAATGTTCAGATTGAAATTGTACAGATGCATTGTGCAGGATACAGCAATCTAACGAAAATTACAAGCATTTAAAAAAAAAAATCTCTATCCTGAAAAGAGAGAGATTTCAAAGTAAGCTGGGAATAAATGCCCTCGCCTGGAAAGTAACGTAAGCCTGTAATTTAATTCGACGGCGTCAATTTAGAATTTCATTCGTTAGCATCCAGCGAGCGATTTGGTCGCGATCGGATCTCGGACGAGTCTACTAAATAATTTCTTTTTCCCAGAGGCCTCCCTCCGCCGGGTCATCACTCATTGTCACCGCCGAACCCAGTCGAGCGCCTCAAAGGAAGCTTCTCAAAGCCGACCTACTTGGTTGTCCCGGCGTCGGCGCTGCGGCGGCGCCACCTCCCAAATCGGAATCCCGCGTCTTAATTTCTGCTCTAGTTAGTCCGACAAATTCTCCGGGGCCTAGCCCGGAGCCCGGCCGCATGCAAATGCCAAGTCGCTCGGAAACAGGGTCGCCGCGAGCGCCGATGAGCCCGTCGGGGGTGGCGCGCTCATTATCGCGCTTTTTCCATTACCCTCGTTCGAATCATCCATTGCTCTCCGGAGGACGGGCGTCGTTCCTTTCCTCCGGCGCGCTTTATCGTGCGGCTGCCGATGACGCGCGCGCGGAAACTGCCGGAGACCTGCGATCGTACGCCCGGGACTTTTACAGCCGTCGTATACTTTGACGGAGCTCCGAGATAACTGACGCCGGCGATAGTGGCGGGGAAAAAAATTAACGGGAATATTGAAGGCTTCTTTTATGACTCGTTATTTACTTATTAAAAATGTATGATAAAATAGCGAGTGATTTAGTATGGTAAGGTTTAAATAATTTTAAAAGATTTTATTAAATAATGATTATAACGAGAAATAAAATTATAAAATGCGAATTTTCAATTTTTGAAGTCGGACTGGTGTGCGGGAATAATAACGTCACTGTGCGATTTTATTTTGAGAAAAGAAGTTGGTCAAGTTTTGAATACACGTTGTTAAAGCACTTTGTTCCAATCGTGGCCAAGGTTTAAAGATAATGATGTTAAAATCGGGTTATCCAAACTTGACCAGCATTTCACTACCACACCGTCAGGCGTGTTTACTCAAGTCAACTCTAGAACATCCCGTTGGACAAAATATCTATACTCATTTGTTTTTTAATTTTCTTAGACTTGTTGAAGAAAAAAGGAAGTCGAGGTTTAACGTCACCTGTTCGCGGTTCTCTACCGCGTTAATTCAGAATCGTTGCAGACACCTCTATAATTAAACAAGTATAGTAATTTCATAACGAAATGTACGAAACAAAGAATTTTTAACCGCGTCGGGAATGAAAAACGAAAAATTTAATCGGGCACGCCTTTCCGCGGCGATAATCATCCGCAAAACTGAAAAGCCGGCGGTCCGCTCAAGGGTAAACCGCGTTTGAGCTTGCGAATGGCTCGAGCAAACAATTTGCCTCGCTAACGCGCGAGGCCGCCGCGGTCTCCGTCTTCTCTCCCTCTCTCATCAGACGCATAAATAATGTCGCGCATTAGCATCATTATGGAATGCTCGAAGCGTGTCACTCTCCGCGTGTGTGTCTATCGCGGCAAGGTCCGAGTGCGCGCGTGCGCGGGAACCTTAGCCACCTCCTCGAGCTCGCCTCCCGCTGCGTGTGTGGTTGCAGCGGTGGCTACTGTTCCGCCGGGTCGACGGTTGAGCGGATTTCGATGGCGGGCGCGTCGAAGGAAAATATATCTTTTCTATTAATACGGCGCCGGGTGGCGCGAGCTCTTTGATGCCGATCGGTGAAATCAGAAGCCAATGCTGAAACCAGACGCGGAGCTACCCGTGGGGGACGATAGGCAGATGGCGAGGAGATGATGGGGGAGATTAGTTGATTTGACCGAATCTCAGGATCGCTTGATTTCTGAGGTCAGCTTGCATATTTGTTGACCAATAGTGAATTGTGAGTTGCTTGAAATTCCCAGTGATTTTGGTTAAATGATAATAAGTGAGATATTACTAATTGATGCGAGTGTATTTATATATCGAAAATAATTATTTCGTATATTAAATTAAAAGTTTTAGTTGTTTCAGTATCGCATAATTGACAAAGGTACAAAAAGGTTAAATGCAGTTTTAAAGTTTTACAATATTTAACGATGTTTCGAAAGCCGCTTGCATTACGCTAGACTGTTTAGTGTCCAGCTCGTTTCGTCATATTTAAATCAGCATCGATTTGCAGCCGAGAAATATTCTCGGATACCCGCAGCGATCCCTTTCCAGCCTGAATTTGTTTGCACTCTGGCGCGCAAATTATCCACCCGCAAAACCAGGTGCAATCGTGGAGGAAAAAAGGTCTCGAAGTTTCTGTGTCAAAATCAAACGAAAGCGCTTAGCTCGCAACAATTTCCACGGCGTATTTTTCTTAATAAGCACCGGAGCGGTTAGACGAAGCGGCATAAGAATATATCCTTTGACTCGGCTCCTCTCTCTGAAATAGAGATGACGTCCCCCGACGGAATTTTGTAAGCGCTACTCTAATGGGAGAAGGTTAGCACGCCGCGTAATGAGATGTGTTTACCGGCGAGTCCTCAATCGAGTCCTCTCTTCTCTCATTGTTTCGTCATTGAAGAAAAAAAATGCAGTTCGAGCCGAGATACGCCGAGCGAGCGAGCGAGCGAGAGAGAGAGGGATAAAAGAGATGCCGGCACGTGGGCGTAGCCGCCGCGGCGCACCGGATGTACCATTCATTGCTCATTTTTACTTTGCATCTGCCCTCGAAGCAGCTCGCGATTTCATTCCTCGATGCCTTTCTCGCCTTTGCGCAATCCCGGTTTTCTCCTCGCGGTCCTATCGACGGAGCCGGCAAGCTCTCTGATGCCAAGAGAGTCCGCCGAGATTCACCGTGGCTGGCGATTTTTCGGCGAGAGATAAAGAGAGGGACGAGCGGAGAGAGGAGGAAATCGGGCGCGTGGGAGATCGCGTCGCGCGGGTCATACTCGGGCTTAGAAAGTAACGCGCCGACGAGCGGGTAACCCTAGATCGCCGACACGGTTTGTTCGAGTAGGCGCACGCGCAAGTAGGCGAGCGCGCGACTAACTAGCTGACTGCGGCTTGGCGGAATTAGATTGTTTTTCCCCCTATCGGATTGCGAACGCCGATACGCACGCACGTTTAAACATAAGCTGCTGCTGTCCGCGGAAACGCGTAAGGAGGTGAATTGCACGACGGCCGCTGTCCCACACGGGCCTCCATTTTTTCGCTTACTTGTCTAAAAGGTCCTTCTCCGGGTCACGTTAATTTTCAGCGTTGAGCTTTTTTATTTGCTTCACAGGCGTTTTTTAATTTTCTCATTAATTTTGTATATCCAGATTGTTCAAATTTGTTTGTACTAAAAATACTTGAGGAGAACTCTCTAAATGCATTTAAATCAACAGGTAGTTCTTTTTCTCTCGAGTTCGGAATAAATTTTCTTTTTTTATCGTGAAAACTCGAAAACTAATCGCATACATTAATTATACTTTTTTTTAAATTGATTAATCTCGTTTTAATTTCTATTTAAAATAATGAATTCGATAATTCGAGCACAGATTTTAAAATAGAAAAGAATTTAGTTTTAAGTCAACCGAACTTTTCGCTTAACTAATTCAGCGAGTACTGCGAAACTTCTTGGAAGAAAAATTAGAATCATTTTGGGCAACCAAGCCGGCGGTTGGCAATTTTTCGCTTGACCAGATTCGCGAGTCTTTGAAGCAGTTTTATGTGCGTTTGAAATATTTAGAAAGTTTCGTTTCCGATTTCACACTGAAAGTGATAAATAGAATAATTAACATCGAACTAGAGGCTGGAGGTACGTTTAGGACTCCCTACGAGCTCACGGATTTTTAGTCTCGCACAAACACTAAAGCAATAGAAATTCTTTTTCGAAAGTTGAAATTTTCGGAACTCCGCGAGAAATCGATTATTTTTGACTATTTAGTATAAAAACGTTAGATCGAATAAATTTCTTTTACCCTCCGATTATGTGAGATCTCCGCAAGAAAGCCAATTGGGAAGAACAAAAAAAAAAAATCAAATTTCATGAACTGTGTCAGTTAGAATATCAAAAAATAATCGACACGT
>JAWWEN010052096.1:0-11095 GCA_035582955.1 Sycophila texana | reverse complement strand
TGGTAAAATTAACTATATTCCGGTTTACTAGGGTGTATAGTTAAATTTACTTTTGACTTTTTTCTCAGTGTACTAAAAATTGCAGTGATCTATTTTGCTCTTATCACAGGCTGACATTATTATTGTACTCTAGTTCTATAAGAAATCCTCTCTAAAAAAGTGATGGCAGAATGGTATTAGGCGCTAAATTTAAAAATCTAATCTCAAAAATACGAATTAAAAAAGTGGACGCGCAAAGCATGTTGGATTTTGCTAGTTTCATAAAAAATCTATTGAAATTTCTCTTATGCTTTTGAGTCCATCAATAAGAAATGCTTATTGACAACTAATAACTTTTATAGTAGAACTTTCTTCTCTTTATACACTTATTAAAATGAACTATTACACGTTATTAATGCTTATTAAAAGGCGGCATTTAAGACTTTACTAAAGTCTAAGCGAGCCGTGCTAAATTTTTCCGCACACGCCCTATATATCGATTATCTCGTAATACACCGACTCGTTGATTTCTAAAGCAAACTCCAATTCCGCAGGAGAATCGCGGGGCATATCATTCGATTACCGCTTGGAATCGCAGCGATCACGTGTACAAAACCTACTATGGTACCCCGGGACGGGGGAAAAAACCTAATGATCACCGCTGAGTAAAAGTGAAGCGGCACATAAAGAGTATTCAACGTGCAAAGCGTTTTCTTTTTTCCCAGATAACAGACTGGCGGGCAGGCGCACCGGAGGATCCCGCCGGCGGGACAAGAAGCGGGCCTTTGTCACGCGTCGCGCTCGTCGTTGCTGTCGTGATGGCAGCCGATGACTCGGCGAGTTTAGTCGAGAGGACCCCGTGTATAAGAGTTCGGGAAGTTTTTTCGCGTCTTTCTTACTTGTCGATTGGTTGCCTAATAGTCCGCCGTTTATTGAGTGATGGATTTATTCAACTTCTTTCGGAGCCACACTCGGCTCGTTCGAGACCTTTGCAGCTATCACATTACATTACAAATCCGTCGATTCATACCTGTAGCGGCCTTTCATTCGAGCAAATGTGCATGAGAACAGCATGAGATATGGCTGAGATTATTTCGCACTGTGCGAAATTATTGACTTAATTTTCTTTCGATTATTTTTCGCGCTTCTTTTGCTATACGAGTAATTGATTGTTTGGCTTTTTTTTAATCAGTTGGAAAAGTGATAGTAACATTTTGTTTAAAAAGTCGTTTTAATTAATGAAAAAATTCCTTTGGTATTATAGTTTCTTATAATAAATAAATTGCATCTTGCTCAATACGCAATTTACTTGTGCAGTATATAACCGCAAATTTTTGATTGCTGTACAATCTACTGTTGAATGTATAATACGTCATTTATATTTGGCCGCTAAGTCTACTTAAATTTTTCGCAAATTTTGTAAGAAAATTTATCAACACAATTTTCTGCGAAAAAATTGTTTTTCCTACTCTTTTAAGCTATACCTTAAACCTTTTTTTCATAAATATTTTCAACAAAACACGCTATCCATCGAAAATAAACCGTTTTATATAACCCATCCCGGTGCCAGCAAGCAGCTCTCCGCGCATTCGAGTTCCAAAGGGCAACTTCCGCATTGACGGCGAGATAATGCACCTCGCCGAAAGCACACCGCGCAACAATGCACGCAGTAAAGTGGCCGCGCGTCGGGGCCACACGAAAAAGGCTTGAGCGAAAAAAAAATCGGGCGTCGTCGCGTCGCGTCGTGTGCCGAGGGGGGGGGGGGAGGATCGGTCGGTCTCGCGCATAAAAAACGCGCGGGCGTACTGATTCCATCGGAGCGCGCGGGTCCAGCACGCGGCGTACGAGGAAGGAGCGATGCTCGCGCGCGATACATGGCCTCCCTCCTCCACCCCCACCTCGGGGGCACGGACAGACGGAGCCGCTCTTGGGGCCGGCGTGCGTGGGAGCGTAAAACGCGAAGCCCCCGTGACTTATGCATGCACGCTTTCCATTCTTCGACGCCGCCACCGTCGCGCGCACAAAGCACGTAAGCGTCCCGCGCCGGCCTGCTTTGTCTTGGTGAGCGCGCGAGTCATCTTCTATACGCGGGGCTTTCTTGCGCGAGCTTGAAGAAACAATTTCTCCGTTTTGTTGACGAGTAAAAGAGGGGAGAGTTGCCGAAAGGTTTTTCGAGGAGGCGACTATATTGACCGTTTAACGGGAAAGCTTGACTTCATCTTGCATCTGGAGTTTTTGAAATTGCATCGGGCTGGATGCTACTTTCGATGGCCTGCAGATCAGTGTTACGATGAAAATTAAATTAAGTGTCGAGGTAGTGTGCGAAAATGAAATGCTTCGGTAATGGAAAAATTGTTTGGCGAGCGATTAGAAAGTGTACGGGTTGGATCCTTTAAGGATTTCGATGCTGTAAAATGCATGTAAATGCAGTTATTTCTCTGATTGCACGGTGTTAAATTGTATGCTTTGGAGGGACTAAGAAATCGGGGAAGATGCGCTTTCTCCGTAAATTGTTCGATGAATGGGTACACAAATGAGAGAGATCTAACACCTACGTGTTATCGAATGGCAGAAAGTGCGAAGTGCTTTCATGATCTAGAAATGTTCTTCCGAGAATTATTCGAAATAATATGTCTTATACTAAAATGTATTTAATAATATGAAATAATTTTTAATTTTAATTAATAATAATATTATTTATTTGTAATTGACGCAGACTTACGTGACTAAAAAAAAAGGCTTGACTGAAAAATCCACGTACCTGAAAGAAACAAACAAAACATTTTATTAAAACGAGGCATTTGAATGATAATGAGAAATGCATATTTATACGGGGTATTATGTTAAAAAAGGCCTATATCGCCGATTGGGTATAGTCGCCAGTTTTGTCGAAAGTTTGGTAAATAGGAAAATACGATGCACCATTGTATTCCGAACAACCTAATTAAAACTCAGAGCTAAACAATGAAGCACTCAAAGAGCGTAGCGTGTTTCTATCAAACTTTTTGATTCCCGACAAAGATGAACTCATTGCCCATGTAGATTACCAGCGAATTCTAAATTAGATCTAAGTTTCTATACAGAAGTTTTAAATAATCAACTTCCCTAATTACTATTCTGGCCATTGAATGCATGCCATTATACAGAAATTCTTTATCATGATAACGAACTGCATTGACAATAATAAAGCTGAAAATTACAGTGAATTTTTTAATAAGCTAACTTGTTTCATAGTTGATTGCATAAAGTTAAAAAAAAAAAGGCGTTTAATTGGATGCGACAGAACTTAAAAACTTAAATACAAGCTTACGTCTGTAAGCTCAGTCACATTATCCAAAATGAGTGTGCAACTTGCATCTGCGACTTCAAATTGAAAATGACTTTAACAGAATAGGAAATGCCTTCGCATCAAAGGCATCGAATCAACGAAGAGCGAGATTCTCACATTGAGAGAGCAAACGTTCATCGATCATGCAAAGTCCGCTAAACCGAGCGAGTGCAACCTCCACGGCTCTTAGTCCGGCATTCTAGCAAGTGGCCATTGATGTTGATTTTTTGCTTGCGTGTATATACGCACGCGTAGCATTTCTGCCTCCACTTGTTCCTCCTTCCTCGCTACATATGGATGCGAGCGTTCGGCCGACGCAGCAGCAACAAGCTTGTACTCGTGTTCTTATTTATGTACAGGCCTGCCAGCGCCGGCCCTGCCGTCATCGCATGCACCGGGCAGAAACCGATAGGAGCTCCGCGGGGAGGGAATATGCAACCGCAACGGGGAAAACATACATCTCGAAGATGACCCCCCCCCCCTCCTCTCGGTATGTTTTTTTTTATTATCCATCTCTTCCGCGATGCGCCTCATTCTCGTATTGTCGGAGATTTTTCATAAAACTATCCATTCAGCGCTCCTATCTCCCTACGCGAATTTGTCATTCTTCCAAGTACGATGAATCATTAAATTGTAATACCTCGAGTGCTCGTCGTGTTCGTGCTTTTCTTTTACGGTTTATAGCATGAATGCGCTGCATTACGAAGATTTCTGTGATTAGACAGATACGTAGGTTTGCTTGGCATTCGAAATAAGTGATCACGCTTTAGCTGAATTATGCAGGGAATTATCATTATTTGAATGTGTATTAATTCAATGTTTGAGTCACGATCAACAAACGTGCAATTCGAATCAATAACACTGTTTCGCTTCGGTCAAGAAAATAGCCAAATAAATTTTGCGTACATGAACAGCTGTATATTATCGCCGCCTCTAACGAAGAAAAGCACATTTCAAAACATGAATATTTTAATCTGTCATTTTGGAAGCATTAGAGTAAATTAAAAACACTTCCAAAACCTGATAAAGTTAGGGTACCACACGAATTATATACCACACATTTAGCAGGCTCTGGAAGTGTTTACTTTACTCTAGAGCTTTAAAAATGACAGATTAAAATCGCTGGAGGCGACGATATATAGTTAATATTGAGATATCGAGATAAGGATTTGCATTGGATTATACTTTTTCAGAAGAAAAGAGGAGAAAGAGAGAGAGAAAAAAAATCGCCGGAGGAACAAGCAAAGTTTTCTGTCTCCCAACTTTCTTTGTGAGGCCACGTTCCCCGGGATCCCCCCCAAAAGCTATCATCATCTTCGCATCAGCAGACTTCCCAAGCACCTTGCACAACTATTTCAAATTTAGCACATACGTGCCTTTACCATACTTTCTTCTCTTCCGTGCATCCATCGGGCCGCTTCGACGCTTCACCCCCCCCTCCCAGTCGGCGGTCCCCTCCTCCACCTTTTCCCTTTATCTATCCATCTATCTTCCATCCTCGGCTCGTGAATACGTATATATACGGGGTTCCCGCGCGCATGCATGCACACACGTGCATGCAAGTATCCGCGCGCGGGCTAACGGTACAGCGGTGAGACCGAGCATGACCCCGCCTGGCATAAAACGCACGACCTCGGACCGACTCGCTGCCCACGACCGCTATCTCTCTCTCCTCTCTCTCTCTCTCTCCTGCGCCTGATCTCCCCATTTTATTTTGTCTCTCTCGGTATCTCGTGGATCTTCATCTGCGCGATGCGGCGACTGTGTCCTCGGCGACTGGGGCCATCGGATAAAGTGCTTCGGTGATTCACTCGATGTGCCAATTTTTTTTTTCTTTCGTCCCTCTCCACCTCCCACTCCTCTTCCCCTCCTGCCGAGCGAGGGACACGTTTTATACGTTAGTCGCGCGCACAGCCGGGGGATGGGAAATTGAAAACGGTATATACCGCTGCGCGTGAGGCTGGCTGCCGCAGAAACGGACTTTTCTTATGTATTTCGTGAGCCGGAGAGTCGCGTCCCTCTTTCTTCTTCTTCTTCTTCTCTCTCCCCCTATGCCGGGGACGCTCGCGAGGCGTTTAATTATTTATGAGGATGGATAGAGACGGTACATGACGTCGAGCTCGCGGGACTCTCCGAGAGCGTTCTGAGATAAGTAGGTGCATTAGGTTTTTTTTTTTTTTGTGAAAAAATATTTAATAGCCGTACTTTTTAGGTCGGGCCGGGCGATGGCTCATAATACTTTTATAGAATGCCATCGCGTTTGACGTTTCTGTACAACTTTCGTGGAATCGATTAGCGGGCCTAGGTCTTATCGGAGAACTTCCGCCCGGGGAGCCGGATAATCTGTCGCCGTCCTTTTATTTGCCGTCGAACGTTGAAATAAATTAAAATTAAACTCAATTAAGAGAATGGGAGAATGTATAATCCGTAGCGGATTCTCGAGTAGCGCTTTTATTAGCTCTTCGATTTTTTTTTTTTTTTTTTTAATAAACTTTTGATTGTCCGTCGATTCCTGAAAGGAAGGTTCTTTTAATCTCCTAGCCATGCGAAGCGGAGAAAAATCATCTCCCTCTCGGATTTCATTAATAATCGGCCATCCCCCTCGTATATAAAAAAAAAAATCAACATCAGCCTCTTTGAAGGCTGGAGAATTTAGAGCCCAGGCAAAATGAATCCCGCGAAATCGGAGCGTCTTCCTCCGGCGGTCCCCGTGAAAATTTAACGATGCCGCGTCGCGTCCCCGATACGGGAATAAAACAAAAGGCGTCCCTCTCGGCAGGATCGGCCGCGAAATATTTACGCCAATTACGCGTAATTGGTAAAAAGGCCTCCTCTCCCTCCTACTTCTCGATACGCGAGCTGCAACGTAATTTTCCTCGAACACAGTAACACGCACTCGAGTCTCGCGACAAGATCCCCCGGGAAAATCTTCATGCGCAGGGCTTTCAAAGGAACTCGCGACGGGGAAAAACAAGGAGGGCACGAGGAGATGGAGGAGAGCCGCTCCCGCAGCAGTTCATCTTTACGTCCGCCCCAGGAGAGGGAGATAGCGTCATCCATGAATTTTTCTTCGTGCTCTCTTGTTCGACAATTCTTTTTGTTTCGCTTGGCCATGCATTATGGTCGATTTCTTCTTAAGCTGTCTGTTGATAAATTTTTATCGAATACTTTATTTTGCAGGATTCGAAAGAATAAGTCTTGCAGAGCCTCGATAACAAAACCATTACCTTCGATCAGTGTAAATTTTTTATGTTTATTCGCAAAATCTAACGTTATTACTTATATTATATAAAAAAATTAATATACTTATTGATTGCGTATTCAATTAATCTGTCGATAAAGTATTGGTCGTTTTGACTTCAGGCGCCATTTAACCGAAAATTTTATCAAATAAAATTCATCAAGTATAACTATACTTGTTCAAATATTTTGCCGTCACAGTCGCTTATACACTTTTTTTTCGCGAAGATCATCTTGAGTGATTAAACTGAAAATCATTCGACAAAAGGACACAAGCCCTATATAAATTACCAAATAAATCAAATTAGAAAAAAGATACAAAGGGTCCACTAGAAAGGGACGCTGACGCAGACTCTCTGCGGACTGCAATGAAAGAATGAAGAGAAGCGATAACCGGCGACACGTGTCCATCACGTCGGACGCGGGGCAAAAACTCTGCTGACATTGAATTCCGCTCAAGAACAATGAGAGCCGGAGGAAGACGCATAGATCCGAAAAACGCGACTGGCGACCACCGTCCAGCCATTCATCCGACCCCTCCACCGCAGAGATCCCCGCGTCGTCGGACGGAGCGTCATCGCCGCGTCGAGAGGATCCCCGTGCCCTCCTACGAGGGACACCGGGGGCCCGGACGCGATAATGCGGCGAGAAAGTTCCGGCGATAAGGGCTCAGTCAGTCAGTCAGTCGGCGATAAACACTTTGGCCGTCCGGGCGAATTTGTCAAGAGGGTGCCGTCGCCACGATAAGGCGGCAGACGCGCTCCGGCTTATCGTCGAGGAGACAAAAAAAAAACAGGGAGAGAGAGAGGGAGCAGAGCATTTGTCAGAGCTGGCGATGTCCCGAGGCTCGCGACGTCGCATCGCGTGAAAAGAATGACATATCGCGGAATGGACGATTTCCCGGGATTTAATCGCCGGGGCGGCGCGCTATCGGATCGAGAGAGCCGCGGACAAGCAGGTGACGAGGCACACCTGCCTGTCGGCGGAAGTAAATATTGATTTGAGAGATTGATTCGTCGTATCGATTGAGAAACACGTCCCACAGTCCTGGGCTGCTTATCTGATCGGTGCGAGTCCGTT
Organism: Sycophila texana; assembly: GCA_035582955.1. Taxonomy (NCBI): domain Eukaryota; kingdom Metazoa; phylum Arthropoda; class Insecta; order Hymenoptera; family Eurytomidae; genus Sycophila; species Sycophila texana. The sequence goes on along the minus strand of JAWWEN010052096.1, from coordinate 3,468 downwards.
TTGCGTACTTAAAACTATTGACACATAAGCGAGATAATTTTTATCGTAGAAATGAGTTCGTATGACGAATTTCTTATAGTAAACTCTGAAGAGTTTCTTTTTTTCAGGCTTACAATAAATGTCTCAATCATTTTTTATCTACTTGTTAAATGGGTTTTCCGTGTATCGATGTAATAAAATTTCTGAATCACGTTGATTCATTTAATTTATTTCTATACTATAGATAGTTAAAATAATAATAAAATAATATCATTTTAAATTTTTATACGAACATTTCTACGTAATTAAATTTATACTGCAATGGAATTAGCGAATTAATTTGATCCTTAATAATAAACTTTTTTTAAACACCTGAACCCAGTAAAAAATTTATAACAAATAATAAATAAATAAATAATAATAATAAATGAGACGAAAATTACATTCTAAAGTATGTACGCGGGAGTCCTAGAATTTTTCCATGAAAGCGCTCCGCTGGGACATCGATCGAACTCCTCGGCGCCGGTGATGAATCGCCGTGTAAATCAAAAAGCGCTTTGGGCCCCCGTGTAAATCGAGGAGCGCGAATTTTTCCCCACCGCCTTCATTTATCTCCACTCGCGCGCGCGCAGCCGACGCTCCCCGCGAAATCATCCCCCCTATCCACCCCCCGACACACAATTACCGCTGCTCCGAGATTCATCCTCGCCCCCTATAAAAAAAAGAAAAAAAAAAAACACCAACCCCAAAAGGGTATGTATTCATACTCAAGACGCTGCTCGCTCGGTCCTCGCGGAATTAATTAGCGGCGCTTCGCCGATGCAATATAATTGCCCTCGCGTCTCGATTTATCGGGACCCTCGGCCGTCTTCATTAAGCGCCGGAGCTTTTGATTCGCCGCGAGATTGCTGCAGCAAAAAGAAAGCTCGCACGCACGCACGAGCGTTATTAATTTCTCCGCGCGTCGCGCGGCTAATATCGGCGCAACAATGCAGAGGGGGACGGCCGCGCGATGGACGCAGGAGGTCCGGGGCGTGCATCGATACCGACGGCCTCGCGCCGCTTGTAATTACGCGCGGGGCGAACCCCAGGGTCCCGCGGCGCGAGCACGCGTGAGGCGTACGCAAGGCGTACGCGCGAGGGAGGTGCGCCTCCTCCTGCCTCCACAAGTCGTTCCGCGAATCTGACCCTGAGCTCGCGACGCCCGCGTACGTGCCGGGGGAGAGGCCGCGCGCGCCGGAGATCGGAGCTGGCACATTTTTACGCGCCGCTTTTGCCTCGACCTCCTCGAGGAACTCTAAAATGCGAGGTGTTTTTTTTTTGTTTTTTTTTTTAATCGCGAAATTCTGTACTTGGGTGTTATATAAGCAACGTGCAAATGATTATTATGAATCTGAATACATCTAATATAGTCTTGATAATATGCAGATTTTATATAGAAAAGAAACGTTGTGATGATGACAACGGGGAAAATAAATATATTTAAAATTTATAGCAACAAAATTAACACGCTAAAACAGCTAGAGTGAAATTTCACTCATTTTTTAGAGTCATTCTAGAGTTGATTCATTCATACAGTTAAATTTTAAATTTACTCTAGTGGCGAGAAATAATCACTTAACATGCGTAGAATGACTTAATTTCCCTCTGATAGAGTAGGATTTTTAGTTTATATCTACCCTTTCAATCTACATTTGAGGGGAAAAATTACTTTACTTAACACTCTAAATGAGAGATTTAAGTTCAATCTAAACTTCGAGTTAAAACTTGACTCTATTGGAGTCAAATTCAACTCCATTTCACTCTAGCAGATTTAGCGTGAAATGAAACGAATGTTTTATTTTAAAGTACATGCGCGCCTTGAATACATTCAATAAATACAGTATTCATATGTACTTTGTCAAAATATGAAAAGGTGATTAAATTTGTTACGATAAAATATAATCATAACTTTTTATTTGATATATGCTTATTGCTTACAGTTAAAAGGATTTTATAAAGCTTAAAAAGATTGATTTTTTTTTTATTCACAACTTTTTTGTAAACATGACTCACGGACTTCGCTTCATTAAAAGTATCGGAGTACATATCGGAGATTCAGTAAGAATCCGATGAAGTTGATAAAAGTTACACGGAAAAACTTTTTTAAAGCCGATTAAAAAGTTTCAAAGCGTTTAATTATGTCGGCATACGCATCGAAATCGATAAGAGACAGGATACTAAATATATAAACGACGTGTACCCGCGATTATAAGTAAATATAGACTAATCTCGTTGATTTATAACTCACGGCGCACAATGAGGGATTTGTTACACGTGGGCGCATATAGTGACTGGGCTTGCATTGCGTAACATCCTCGGCGAGGCGCATCGATTCAAAGGCCCGCTCTCCCGGTCATATAAGGATGAATCCCCCCCTTTCATTCATTGAATAATAATACGCCAATCAATAAGGATATCGCAACGTCCCTCGTAAATCATCGCGGCCCTCCCGACCTCCTCTGCTGACGAAAAAAGGAAACTCCGTGCAACGAGAGGTTTAATTGACGTGCGCGCGATATTTTCCACGGGTCTCTCTCACCCCCCCTTTTCCCCCCTCCCCCCTTTGTTCTTTAGCGACGACACACATGGAATTCATGAGTGTGGGTGTGCAGATGCGTTTGTGGGTGGTGTTTAAGCGCGCAAATCTAATTACACACGATCCTGGCCTCGCGTCTCTCTGTCTCTCTCTCCCCACTCCCCCGCCTTATTTATGGTTCGTTAATTTCTTTCTGGCCGTTTAATTTGCCTTGAGATATAAGAGCCGTGGCCGTCGAGCTCATGCCCAAAGTACAATTGAAGCTTTCCGCTTCGAACTTTTTATTCGTGGGCCCTTTAATTTGGTATCTCGCGAGACAAATAGCGCGATCCTTCATGTTTTTTTCCTGCGTTGTGCTCGTGAAGATTCTCGGTCTGTGAACGCATTTTTTCGGTAAGTAAAGCACGCGATTATCAATAGCGAATTTTTGACGTACTACAGAAATTCGAGCTTCGATTACCATATTTTCAATAAATACCCGACGTATTTTATGATTTGGTTCTCCATTTGCAGGTATTCGGAATCAGTAAATAAATCTGATTTTTCAGCGTTTATGTGGACATTTACATAATAAAGTAACGCACATACGAGAAGTAAACATTTGGGTTGCCAAAGTAATTTAAAAACAATTTTCATTCGTTCCACTGCTTTTACAATGGCTATAAACAATGCGCATGTTTATTTATTATGCACAATAGGGAACAGTAGAACAATACTACAATGCAACAATAACAATGAATTGAAAAAATGTTCAAACTCTGGAACAATACGTTTTCATTAAAAGAAGTGTATTTAAAAAGTGTCAATATTAAATTTTAGCATAGAACTTGATACGTACACGGAGAAAAATTTTCCATTAAAAATTACTATAGTTTTCCCTAAAGCGAGGACAAACTGGAACTATCAAAAAA
>JAWWEN010052085.1:0-11096 GCA_035582955.1 Sycophila texana | reverse complement strand
AAATTTTATTATAATTTTTAATTTTCAAATTTTTTTTCAAAAAAAAATTTTTAGGTATAAACCCCCCTTAAATGAAAAAGATCACGTGTTGATTACATGATGATGATCACATGTGGATCTTATGATAATCACATGATAATCAAGTGATAATAACACGTGAGTTATATAGGATTTTTAAACAATTTTTTTTTTCTTTAATTTTTGTACTGAAAAATATGTGATGTACGTGTGATTTTCGTGGAATGATCATATGATTATCTCCAAGGGAATATTTAATAAAAATAATTTTTTTTTTTTTATTAAATATTGTTAATATGATTAACTCATGAAGATCTCTAGAAGATCACAGGATTATCACATGATTGTCATAAGATCACACGAGGGTCGTTGATACTTCTTTTCAATACTTGTTTTGTACAAAACATAAAAGAAGTAATTATTACATTAAATTCTTGTATTTTTACAATTTTATGCAAATATACATTTTATGGTGTGTAAAAAGAGTGTTTTCTGATTCAATTACACCCGCATAACGTTTGGAGTACCCGCAGCCAAAGATTAAAATAAAATCATACAATTTCAATGATTATAGCTTGTGCTGGGAGCTCGATCAATCTTGTTTTAATTAAGCACACTTGTTTATTTCGGCAAAATTTCTTTAAAATGACAGATTTCTTAAATAAAAATGTATTAATAATTCTATTACCAATAGTAGTCCCTTGAATAAATTTTAAACATAAATTTCAATTATCCTATAAAATTTCCCCTACGGTTTTATTAGCAATTCCTCGGCGATCAAATACCTATTCAAAATAAACAAAAAAAGGTTTTGGAATTAAATATCGTCAATCAATTAATTGTTTTTTTTTTTTTTTAATTACCCTGTAATTAATCGAACTATTAAGGCATGTAACATGCTATTTATACGAGGAAACGACATTCGATACTACGCCAACGCATTATAATCGTCACCACAGTGGTTCTACGTAGTACCTACTTAATAATATACTAAAAATATCTACATAAAAGTTACAATAAATTGATTTGAAATTAAAGAGATAGACCGAAGTATGCAGGTGTATACTGACCTATCTCCTTTACATAAGCCAGAATCTTCGACAGCCCAATCAACGTACAGTCCTGCAGCGTCTTCTCGAGGTCCCGCTCCAAATCGTGGACTTTTCGGATCCGCGCTTACTTCTATAGCGTGTATCGTTATTTGTGTCGATCCAGTAATGCAACTAACAGAAAAAAGTTTATATAAAGTTAAAAAAATGATTTTAAAATTTATAAAAATTTAAAGAAAAATGGAATTGTTAAAATAAAATATTCACAACAATAAAAAATAATCATGTCAATTGTTTCGCCATCGTTACTGAGAACAAATTGTAAAAAAATAAAAGGATTTTTAAACTGATTTGATGATCATAATCACTTTTTAGAAAAATATTGTACTATACGAAAAGCAAAACTAAACGAACAAATTGTATACGTATAAAATTTTTTAATTTTGTTGAAAGAAATACATTTTAATTTATAGGTGGTAATGTTTTAGAAATATTTTTAATACCTGAAAATGGTATCGTTCTTCTGTTTCTCTTGAGTTTCCGCAAGCTCTATGGCAGTTTGAAGAGCTCTACTCTCTTCTCTCAGTGTTAAAAGCTCCAACTCCTCCCTGCCTAATCTATATTCAAGCTCCGCTTGTTGAATTCGAACATCAATATTACTAAAACACACAAAATTTATATATATTTCTTAAAAAATATTTAATAGTTCATGAATTAAATAGTAAAAATGAATTTATTAATTACAACAAAAAAAAAAAAAAAAAAAAATTCCCATACCGGGAATCGAACCCGAGCCTCCTGGGTGAAAGCCAGGTATCCTAGCCACTAGACCATATGGGAGATGACTGAAGTAAAATTCATTGCGTGTTTTATTCTTCACACTTGAGTTACGTTAAATTTTATGATTTTTTTTCAAAAAATAACAATCTTTTATGTTAAAAAATTAAAAAAAACTTGTATTTAAGACTTTAGAACAGTAATTTTACATTTTTTCTGTCATACTTTGATATTTAATGATAAATGTCGACAAATATCATTTCTGCATTACCGACGCACGAGTTGACGATTTTATATACGTTGGTTTCGTATGTTGCAGCAAGTGGATATAAGGCATTACGTAGTATCATTTTATTTGTAAACTATGATAGTGCTGAAATTTTTATTTTTATAGTTTCTTGAAAATCGAAAAATCCCTTTGCAAAAAGAAGACATTTAAATCCGCTTCTTCTTTTACTGTCACAAATCTTCTGCAGAGAGGAAAAAAACTCGTTACCTCGAAGACCGGTGACGAGTTAATCGACACCTTTTATTAAGGGCTAATAAATTATTTGGCGTTTAATTAAATTATTTTAAAAAATTCTAAAAATTCTAATAATAAGATAAAAAACGTTTCTATTATTTATAAAAATGATGAAATCTCTCTTCGTACGCATTCTTAAAAGAATCTTAATACTTATTCTTTAAAATATCTTATTTATTAAAAATATTCGTAAATGCAAAAGTAAAAAAAAAAAAATATCCGCTCTCTTACTCTGTAATATCGAGACGTTCCAATGCAAGCTTCAAGTTCTTTATTGCGAGCCTCTTATTGTCGGCATCCCGCCTAAGCCTTTGAAGACGCTCTTCGGTCGCTTTTCTGTCTGCCTCCGATAGGGGAGGGGCTCCATTGCGCAACGCCAACCGGTTGCTCAGTGTATTGCACAATTGACCCTTTAGCCTGAAATGTGCAAAAGAGAGTAATAAAGATAATTGGGATTTGCGTCATTTAGAAAATCCATTATCTTCCTTCCTGCTTCGCCTCGACTCCTTCACTTTTCCTACACATCAATTGTCATGCTGATGCTAATTTTAGATGCTAGATTGGCAGTGTGCTTAGTCTTTGGAAAATTAAACTTTTTCAAATCAGAAGTAAAGAGTCAGCGACAAAGTTGAAAACTCATTCGAGCATTGAAATAGCTACAATGTAAATCCGCAAGAGTCTATTGTTTTCAGTAACATTGCATTACATCAAATGTTTAAGAAAATAAAATGTATTATACGTAAACCGATAAAATATTGCATTTATTTTTCTTACGTGAATGATTATTTATAAATAGGAAAAATTAAATTAACTTTTGTTTGGTTTAGAGAAAGAAAGTATATGAACTATATGTAACGGAAGACCGAAAACAAAAATTGTGCGATCGATCGGTGATGTGACGTCAACGATACTAAATGTTACACAGTGAAAAGTCATTAGCAAATTAATACTTCCTCGAATTAAGGCAATTATTTAATTATATTTTCTGCTCATCATTGTATCGCCAAATAGTCTAACGATGTTTCTTGAAAAACAATGAACCATTTCTACAACGCGTATATCTGTAGAAATAAAAATGGAATTTTTTAAAGTTTTTAGTAGTACATTAAAAAAAGATTCAGAACCGCTCACTGTTTCTAAAACGTCATTGAAACATTAAAACGTATTTTCGAAGTTCTCTTCAGGTAGATTAAAGTGGTCTTTAGAGGCGGGGCAGGAATAATTTTTTTTTTTTCAGCAAAGTTTCAGAAACTTTATTGAAACATCTCATTCTTATCTATATCATATAAACGAATACAGTCTTACGTTTGAATAATATTTTCTTTATCACGTAGAGCCACTCGCAGAGTATCTATTTCCTTATAATAATCTCTATTTCGATGATTTACTGGTGAGGCAATTCCACCGGAAATGCTGCTGCCCTTTTTTCGCCTTGGAGTGGCCGATAGTGAAACCTCAATACTCGCCATCTGCAAAAAGAAGTGAAAAATTTAATAAAGTTTAATTCATTATTTATGCATTTTCTAGACTGCTATTAGAATTAAGCAAGTTTTGTTTTCTATTTTTTATATAAAAATTTTATTCGTTTAAAAAAACAATGACAGCATTAATGATGTGTGCGCATTTGGTGATCGTAGTTTTACACGCTTGACGTTCTTGTGATCTGGAATATTGACCCCGAATAGCTAGTCGTGGAAATGGGACCTTCAAAGGCGGGTCAGGAGAGTCGATACTGCAGGGATCCTTTCTTTTACTTATGGGAATGGCGATGGGGCCGTCCAATATGAGGCACAACCGAACAATGCTATAATTGTATTTATCTTTCATTTGGACCAAGTGCATTCTCATTCTGACACTTGCTTTTATTTTCAAGGTTCCAATCTCCGTATCTCATTTGAGCATTTCCATTTCACTTCCTTACAAAATTGTTTTTAAATATCGTTACCATGGTTCAATTATTATTACTAATAAATCTAAAATTTATTATTTATTTATTATTTACTTAAACTCATGAAATTGTTACACAATTTAGTACATTAAGATAAAGAGATAAATATATTTTACAAATTAAACTAGAACAAAGAATGAGGTAACGAATTAATTAATTTTTACTAAATTAATTTTTACTAAATTAATTAATTCGTTACCTCATTCTTTGTTCAAATTAGCCTTTGTGTGATCGCCATTGATATCGCGTGCGTCACCACTTCCATCGGAACGTAGCCTGATTAGTACAATTCACGAGATTATTCCCTCGGCGGGCCTTTCTCAAAGACCCTCGATCCATACTGCAACCAACGTCCCCTTGAATTCGTCAGGTATCCCCCCGATAATCACTAAATACACAAAGTCCTCTATCTTGAAAAAACTTTCACAAACGACGCGTATGTTTTCATGAAAAATGTTTCTTTATTGCAGGTCTGAAAAATCGTTAAAAAACATCAGCATTGATAAGTCGACGAACATCAATTATAGGATCTATAAATCTTTTACTACACGGAGAAAAATTTTCTATTAAAAATTACAATAGTTTTCCCTAAAGCGAGGACAAACTGGAACTATCAAAAAAAATTGCGATAATGAATAGCAAATTTTACTGTAAATACAGTAAAATTTAATATAACTATAGTAATATTTAGTACAACTATAGTAAAATTTGCTGGTTATTATACTAATTTTTTTGATAGTTCCAGTTTGTCCGCGCTTTAGGTAAAACTAAAGTAATTTTTAATGGAAAAATCTTCTCCGTGTACTTATTTTTGAAGTGATGAATAGATCTTTTACGTATGAAAAAGTGAAATTTTCTTATATTATTATCTCTTACTATTTCATTTTTGGAAAAAGTGAATATTAATTCATTCAATAGTAATTCTATCATTTATCTTTTATTTTTTAATACTATTAAAAAAATAATACAACTACTTAGCATTCAACAATCGAATTTGATGCTTAGCTGTGATTATCCGGTTCGCTGCATAAAATACCCGATGCTATCGTCATTAATTAAAGGATTGCTAGTTTACGAGAAAATTAAAATTACGGATAGGCTGAGTCAACTTACAATTAGTCGATAATAAGTCCGTCTTAACTAACAACGACAAGTATAGTGATTTTCTGAAGTTGAGGATAATTACTCGATCCCGAAAGTTTTACACCAATGAATTATAAAAGCAGAGATAAAGTTGTACCTCCATGCATATTATATTTCGCTCGAATTTCAAGCCGCGCGCTAATTTATTCCTGCAGCAGCGCTCGATTTGCAAGTTGGACGACTTTGTTGCTCTACGATCTTAATGCTCCATCGGCGAGCACCCAGTGAAACTTGCAGCGACTATCCGCAAACTTCGCCGGGGCATTATAATTCGAGAAGACAAATATATATAATCTTAAAAACAAAAGACTACGGATGCGCAATTTAAGCAAAAAAAAAAAAAAAAAATCATAAAAAACTGTATACTTCCGTCCTTGAACCCCACCTTCCGGCTGTAAAAAAAAAATCGCATGAATATTCAGCGCGCCGAGAAGTAGTAGTGGGGTGGACGCGGAGCCGGAACTGCAGCAACAGGCGACACCACCAGAGGAATCGAGACGCAATGACGCGCGAGACTTTTTATTTCAAACGTACTTCCCGTCCCTCCTCCTCCGCCGTTTTTACGCGACTTCGGTACTTACGCTCCTTTTTTCACTCCCCCCCCCTCCCTCTCTCGGTGCCTCCTTTTACTTTTCGAGCTCTTCTTTTTGTTTCCATCGAGCGAGCAGCGCCGCTGGCAAGTGTCGCCATCGGAGGGCCGCCGCGCGTTACGGCTTCGCCCGATTTCTCAAGCGCTTTTCATTGTTATTGTCGGAGGAGATTGCCCGGGCTCCACGCGAAGTATCCGGCTTTTCAATTGATGTGCGCGGCCCCCCGTTTCCGTTTTTTACCGAGTTTTTTCAGGGGAGTCGATGTTTCTGTGTTTTTTTTTACGCCGAGCTACGTATTGCCGTCGGTGTACATCGTCAGTCCATTATTTGGAGTGTGCGATATTTTTAGCCCTGAGGTCCTTATTTATTTACTTATTTTTGTGCTTTAAAGTAGAAGTGACATTTTCACGTATTTGAGAATAATTCTGTAAGTGATTGCGGTTGAGAAGTGGAATTAGGCAAGATTAAGAAATAAGTAACAATAGCAAGTAATTTACACTACTTGTTAGATTATTAATGTAATAAAGGAATTTGAAGAAATGGTTTAAAGAATCAGTCACAGAATATAATAAAAGAGTAAAAGAATATTTTTCATTAAATTACAATCTTAAACCTAAGACGTTTTTATGAAAAACTTTGAAATATTAAAGCAAGAAAGAGTGATTATTTCTTATTAATTCATATAATAAATATGATGATAAAAGAATATTTTCGAAATGTTTGTCGCGTCACGTTCACCTTTAAAATTATTCATGAAATTAATCATTGATATACGCGATAACAGGCTTATAATATCCTTGAATAATTACGTTTATTTTATTTGCTAATTTAAATAGGAATTGCCAAGCTTGCCTGCATACTAAATTTCTACTCATTATTACAGTGTGAGACGGCAAATTGCATTATTCGAATATAAATTGATAATTTACTGATCAACGAGCCCGATAAACCCATTCTCGTCTATAGAAATAATTAACAATCTCGCTAAATCGCGCTACTCATCTCATCGGCCATTGGGCAAATTTTCCTGAAATAAAACAAGTTCCGGGACGAATGCATTAAAAAAAATAGTTGGCAACAGCACGGCGAATCAACAGCCGCGCGATAAATCCAAACAATGTGCAAAGCATTACACTTATTATAAATTTAAAAACAAATCTTTCAAATTTAGATTAATCCTTTTGGGTCACACTAGGTAAAATTCACCCCAGCGTATTTTCAATCTAGAAAGCGACCCATAATTTTTTTTTTTTTTTTCTTTAAACATCTTTGTATATGTAAAATATTATTATGTAAAATTAAATAAAGGATTAAAGAAATTATTTAAAAAAAGAAACGGATTAAGAGATTTCATTGTTATTAACTCCAGGGGACGATATGCAAAGTATTAATGCAAAGCAGCAAATTCTCTGCCTTTAAAAGATCGTCCCGCGCCACGAATGGCAAAATTTCCACGCTCCTAGCCCTGGCAGCGCGCATCCCTTATATTTATAGGCTCCCGCGGCGATATCTGTTGCTCTCCCCGGCGTCGCCGGCGGAGTTCATTTCGGCACGGCTGCGCTCAAACGTGAGCGGCATAGTCCGCGAGGACCACCGCTAACCCACCGACCAATGACCCCCTTCCCTCCCCCGGCGAAATGGAATGACAGTTTCGGGGGAAGAGGACGAGAGGAGTCGCCGCGAGCCAGGCGTGCACGCGTTGTAAAAGCGATAAATCTAGCGGCGAATCGCCGATATCGAAAACAAATTGCCTCAATTTTAATGCCGCGCTGGGGGGGAAATAAAACTCCGGGAAATTGAATAATCTACGGGGCCGTCCGATCGCGCGTAATATACGAGTAGACCCGGGGACGGCCTTGCGGTCTAATTTCTTTCGTAATCGGTTCTTGACACTCGGCAATTTAATGCCCGGAGATTGCCCCACTCTCCGCCGGTATTTCAATGTCGTTTTTTATGCGTCGCGAATCTTATTCGAGTTCCGTCTTCTGAGGGGGTGGAAAATATATTATTTGAGCAAAATGTTTCTTCGGAGGATGATACACGCGCTGGATAAAGCTGGCCTTTATTATATTGATGACATTAATTTGTAGTACCTATTTGTCGATTTTAATCTTATATATGAATGTAAGTCTAGAAAAAATAAAATATAGATGCTTTGCATATCTTTGTTTTCTAGCAAGGTAAATAAATTTCTAACATGTTTTTAAAGAAACTTTTCTTTTTACTATTACAAAGCTTCCTCAAGCAGGAAGAAAAAAAAAAACGAAGTTAAAAAAAAAATCTTATTTTGAGGAAGCAAACTGCCACGCTCTACCGGCAGTGGATTTTCTTTCCCTTTCAACGAACGAATCGTGCTGTTCATCCATAATTAAATTTCCGAGCTCCATCGCGTTTGCAGCACGCTTTGCAGCAGAATAGTTTCATAAAAATCAAACAAAAACTCGTCGGCCAGCCAGAGCCCTTGAGTCGCTCGCGCGCCCCGGCGCGGCTCAAAAGTCCCGCTCCCGGACTTTAATCTCGCCAGCTCGATTTTATCGTCCTTATAACTCGCTCTCGTTATACCCCGGCCCAGGGAAAACGAGGCTGCGCGTCTCTCTCTTTCTCTCGCCCGCTATCTAGAGGAACGGGCCACCTCGACCCTAGCCTTTTTTTTTTCAAAAAAGAAAAGAGGAAAGAGAAAAAAAGGAACGGCAATGGGGTGTAACGCCGTGCGGAGGGTAGTCACGCGCGCTCAGGCACATACGAAGTCGTTGTCTGGGAAATCCTGAGAGAGAGAGAGAGAGAGAGAGAGAGAGAGAGAGAGAGAGAGAGAGAGAGAGAGAGAGAGTTGTACGCGTGGGAGCTGACGCTCGAGGGAGTGGAGATAAGGAGAAATTACGAGGAGGGATGATGGCGGAGCTCCCGTCCTCTGTATGCCTTCGTCTCCCCCCTTTTATTTATACTTTCACTCCGGACTACCAAATGCAGGGGGGCTCAGGAGGAAGAAGGCGCTTATTGGCATTACCTTTACTCGGCCTCCTCCAGCCTCCTCCTTTTAATCGGAGTAAATACCCCGGGAGCACAATGCTCGGGATACTTAGTCTAAAAGCGTTTTTCTGCCTTATTCCGCGCCATCGTTCGCGCTTATTGTTCCTGCTTCTCGCGCCGACGAGCCGCGCGTTTCTTGCTTCCGTTTCTCTTCTTCTTCTTCTTTTTTTTCCTTCGGCTTTTTTAACTCTTTCAACGGCTATCGGCTTGCTGGAATTTTCCCTTCGGACTGTTTCTAGAGGCAATTAGGTTACGCGTAAATACCATTGCATCGACGTTGAGAGACTCTTTTTATTGTTAGCACTTTTTTTTGGAATTTAATTACGAACGGCGACGCGAACTTTCACCTTTCATCTCTTCTCGTTTTGTTCTATTACGCGGCTCGAAACAGATATGTCATCTTTTATTCCGTTCCATCTTGTCACTTTTTTCGTTAGTTCGTTTTAACAGACAGTTTTAATTAGTTTTCATTGGCATTAGTCCTAAACTCTGTTTAGGTTTTATCTGTTAACTGTACCTAAAAAAAAAAAACAGATGCCTAATTGACGTCCAGATAACATGTATATTCCCATTAAAAATCAAAAAGCGCAAATGAAACGTTTGTTTCCCAATTTTGACAGGTGACGCCTGTTATTTTTTCGAGGCGTAAAATGTACATACATTATATATAATATGAACTCCACAATGAGCTGATTAAACGGCGCAATGAATTTGTCAGAATTGGCGAATAACGTGAACGTTTACCTTTTACGCGTGAGAGGCGCACCCTTGATTTAATTCGAACGTCAACACGTCCGGCAGATTTTTCGAGCAAATGAGGCCGCGCGGTAAAAACGCTTGAAAATCGACCGCGGACTATTGTTTGCAGCAAATAATGATGAATCGCAATTATTGTTGAAACGTCCGTTGGTAAATAGGAGCTGAGAAACGAGATTGAAAATTGCGGTGCTTCATCGTAATTAACGGGTTTACTTCGATTATTGCCGACACGAGTGTGCGCTTACTAAGCTAAAAGCGTATGTGTCTTGACGAATACACACACGAATATTGAAATTTAATAATTTGAATAAACATAGTTAACTTGCACTTTAGGCTTATTCGAGGTAATTTAAAAAGAAAAGTTAGGCGTGTTATTTGCTCGAAGAAAATATTAAATATTCTGCTTTTAAGTAGATACGCCCCGAGTATAGTCAGCCCCGATCAGTAGATAACCCAAATACACAAATTTACGAAACGAGGTTTAAAGGAATTGACTCATTACTTACATTATTCATTCATACGACAGTAAAGTATTTCTTAAGAGTTTACTTTTTTCTTTGAGCAAAATAAAAACTTAAAATAAAAAAATAGAGATCCCAGTAGATAAATCCGGGTATGGGCAGACCTAATTCGCCATAGGCTTACTCTCGCAGCTTGTGGAGTTGAACCGGGCGGAAAGACTTCTTGCAAAAGTTCGCGAAAATAATCTTCATCCAGAAAGATCACACACCTGCGGAGTGAAACCGCCGTTAAATCCCAAAAGAGATCGGAGAGGCTCGAAGACCGGGAGCGTCGAGTCGCGCGCGCACAATGGGCCGGGTTTTTCGAGGGCGCCGAAATCTGCCGTTATCCCGCGACGCAGGAACAATCAGAGCGCCGTTAAAGCCGCTCGCCTCGCCGACTCTGGAGAGACGGCTCTCTCCTCGCGGCCGGTCTTTGATGCGCGCCCCCTTTCAAGTCGCGTATAGCGCTCGACCCCTGGAAGGTCACGCCGCGCTGGAGTTTTCCTCCCTTTTTTTTTAAACTTCGAAAAAAAAAAGAATTGTTTCGACCTTTCACCGCGCTGCTTGGTCTGCTTCTTCAATTGTACCTCTCGACGCTGCGTTGAGTTGTAAAGCGAGTGATTTAAAGGAAGAATTTGAGCGCGTTGCTCGTCGAGTTGTAGTACACGTGAAGCATTTTTTAATTAGTGGAATTGATGGAATTGGTTTGAAAATTGATGCAAGCAGCTCAGGTATATTCTTGTTTTATATATATATATA
>JAWWEN010052074.1:0-11098 GCA_035582955.1 Sycophila texana | reverse complement strand
CGTTAAAAAATTCTTCTCCGTTAAAAAATTATGGCCGTTTCCGCTTAGGGTAGGCATATTAGGCTCAGGTACCTTATATAATAAATCTTATCACTCCAATGTTTTTGCAAACAAATATAACCATTCCGCTCCAAAAGTAGACCGTTGCAATTTTCAGTAGAAATCTTTTCGTGGCGCAGTCACGGTAAAGGACCGCGAGCTTTTAAATAAATCGGTGACCTCAGACTATCCGCCATCCGAGTGAAAAAAGCAGCCCCGAGGTCGAACCCCGTTAAACCCAATGAAGGCGGCGGCCGTCCGTGGGAGTCGCGCGCGACACGCGGCGGTGATTTCGCTTCTACGTCGAGCCGGCCGCGCTTCACTCTCGCTTTCTCATGCCGCTTTCTTCGGTACCGTCCCCGCGGAGGAGCAAAAAAAAAGCAGGAGGAACGACGACGAATAGACGGCGGCCGATCGGACGCTCGCGTACATCGTGCCGTCCGCGCGCTGAACGGAATGTGCACGCACAGCCGCGGGGTATCGGATGCGCCGCGGACGCAACCGCGACTTCTCCTTTTCATTAGCGAAAGTGAAATGACGCGTGACGGGCCTCGATAATTGGCGAGCGAACGGACTGCGCGATTATTTTTACGACCGCGAGCCGCGATAACGTAATATGAGAGTATAGGACGCGTGAATGAGGCGAGGGTATATCTGCTCGCGAGGAGTGTATTCGCGATCAAACTAGTGATTATTATTGTATTAATTATTATTATTATTATTATATCATTGTTATATTGTTGAATAGTGGTATTATTATTATTTAAGTGGTAAAATTCATTTTTAAATCGTAAATGTTGATCCGGTTGATGAGTTTATACTCGGTAGTTGAAAAGATATCTATTGAAAATAATTAGTATACTTATATAAATTAGGAATTTAGTCAATTGAATTTTAATATTGAGGAACAATGAGTTTTAAAAAAAGAAAAAAACGTTAGCAGATGACTGCAAATATTATTACAATAATCGCTCGGGTAATAAGAAATAGTATTAATCTTTTTTTTTTTTTAAAAAAAAAGGACAAAACCATTAAATTGGATCAAGTCAGTTCTCAAAAACCAGGAAACCTAAAAATGTGTTTCTACTTACACCTAAATACCCAGTTTTCTTTATGAGAAAAAAAATCTGAAATGGCACAAAAAGACACATGTCTAAACTCATAATAAATTTAGAGCTAATAAAACGAATAGCGATGGATTTTGAAATTTTGTACAATATTTTATACACATTCGTGTGAAACTAGTTCAATTTCTAAACTAAAACTAATAAAAAAATTCATCATTTAATTCAAATAAAATTGATCATGGATTAAATACTTTACATTCTTTTTACCATGCATAGTTGAAAACGGCAATTCATTAAGCATTAAGCGAGACAGCCAAGTGGGATTTCTACTTTACGGCAATATAAAATCAGTCGTTTTAATTTATCGATTCAGCAGTATGTTTAAATCTCAAAATCCCCAATTCACACTGCAAGTAATAAATGACATTAATTACCTTCAATTAAATGGCAGTACTTTAGTAACGTAAAGTAGTGAACAATTGTATAAATGTTCTCTTTATAGGAGTTATAAACACTTCTAATCGATCTAATTGATCACCGGCTCCTTTATACCGATTTTCTACATTTAATGGCGTACGCATTAACGAAAGGACTTCGTTGCAGGTTCTAATTTAAAAATCATCCAACGTTAATTCGCCCATTCATTCTAGAAAGCGTAAGTAACCAAATTGTCCAACCTCGCACTACGCAGATAAAGTAAACGAGTGGATATTAAACTTTCTAGGAAGATTTTAAAATTCAATCTAATGGCCTTATGTAAAGTATGCGTTCGTCAAAAGTCCAGGCCCATATTCAAGCCACGTACATCCACTTCTCTTTTTTTTCTTCGATGCGACAAATGCCTATAAGCACCTCGGCAACTGTATAAACTGGGCGGAAGTAATTTCGCGCACCGGTAAGTAGAGAAAAAATAAAGAATTGCATGATCAGGCAGGTCCGGTCTTGTGTGTCAGCAGGATATCCGACGAGGGGCTACTGGTTTTACTTTTTAATAATAAGTCGGTGAACGCGAATTCGGAAAAAGAAAACGATTTTGGTAAAAATCAACGATCCAGCCAGTCCACGAATAAACTTTAATTGAATGATATGCAATGATATACATCAGATATAATTAAGTCTATCGGAGGCTATAAATTTTATTGATTATTATTATTACTTTTTTTTTACAGTCAACACTATAGTTTAAGAGGAGAAGTCGGTCACTCACCTTCATGCTGTGTGAATACGCGCACTGACTTTGAATAGTATAAGTCTTGTAAGAAATCTTTCTAATTAAAAATCTATAAGTTAAAGAATTTAACCGTACGTCTGGGTCACTCATATTTTCTTTATCCTCGAGCGGTAAAAATTATTTAATTGTATTAAATTTCGTATCAAATAAATACACGAAATGTACAATGGACAGAAAACTATATAACAGATCCCTCACCTTAACAGATTGTAATCGTCGAACATTATAAGTACACAATGCTAACGTACGGTCATAAATTTTATTTATTTCTTTCTTTTTATTTTCAAAGTAATAAGTTTATCATCAGTTTAATCACTATATATTCGTTGAAAGTCGATTATCCTCGAGTCCTCTTCCTTGCGTTATTTTTCATCGGAAACTTATTACTTACAGTTCGGAGAAGCACAGTATACAGAGTCACGGACAGCAGAGGATGCACGAGATAAGAGGGAAGAGCCATACTGGAAGGAGAAGGAGACAGGTGTGAGAAGAAAAAGGAGCCAAGATCATTGCAGGACCTCAGGAAGAGATGTTTTTGTCACGTTACGAGCGGATGCGGTCGTCCCCCTTCCGGCGTACCTCTGCTCTGATGCATTAGCAGCGCCTCAAGTCTGGAAAATCGTTTACAACATTCCCGATTGTTTTTCGTTTCTTTGCTCATCCGTTAACATTGAATATTCGCTTTCTAAGTCTAATCTGCATGTAAAGTGCAAAAATTATGAAGGCACGCGTGTACAGCGGCTGCGGCTGGCGAGTGGAAATGCTACGCTTATTTTTAAGACAGGTGGGTGGATGAAAATGGATAGCTAGAGCGAGGCTCTTTAAAGTACACCTTACCGAATATCTACTACCTTATTGTCTTGCTATTTATAGTACGAACAATTTTAGTGCAATTATTATTTTTCTGTATTATTTTTTTAATGTTCTGATTGAAAAAGAAAATTAAAAAACATTAGTCTGACGTGCGTTGGATATGAAACTTTTAATTTCTTTTATGGATCAAAAAGAGAAGTTGTTTCATTAAGTATAATGCCGATACTCCAAGGAGTGTCTTTATCAGTAAGTCACGAACAATTGCAATGCCACGGAGCTCAATTTTTTTTTTTTTTTTTTTTATCTAAATCAATGACCCAATCAATACTCATTTTAGTCATCGATGCATGGAAATAATTTTAAATGTACACGCTAAAACGGTTAGAGTGAAATTTCACTCTTATTTTGTAGAGTAATTCTAGAGTTAATTCATTCATAAAGTTAAATTTAAAATTTAATCTAGTAGAGTGAAATAACCACTTTACACGTGTAGAATGACTTAATTTCACTCTGATAGAGTAGGATTTTATAGATTTTGGTCTATCCTTTCACTCTACATTTGAGTGAAAAATTTACTCTACATCACTCTAATCGAAGAAGTTAATTTCAATCTAAACTTCGAGTAAAAATTTGACTCTAGTGAAGTAAAATTTATCTACATTTTACTCTAGTCGATTTAGCGTGTAAAGCAACTACATTTCTATAAATCAATTAATTTCCTATATCTTAAAAAAAAAAAAAAAAATGAGTACAACAAAAAATATGATGCTCGAGGGAAAAGGATGGTGATACCAAAAAAGTTATATAAATCAAGCACATAGCGAAACTAATCTGCACTTATAAATATATTTATTCAAATAACTCGTCGCCCATGCCGTATACACAATAAATAAATACTATAATATATATATATATATAAAATCCTCGCAAAAAAGAAAACAATAATAGCCTAAAGACTAGAAATGCAAATTAATCGAACGGCCAAGTGAAAATGAAGCCGACTAGAAAAAGTGGCTAGGGACTGTCCACGTAAATGTAGCAAGTCTTACTGGATCGAGAGCAGCCGATGCCGTAGTGCAACTTGCTGTCGTAGCTCGGCTCCTCGGCGAGCTCGTCCAGGTCCTGGTGCGTCTGGTGCTGCCGCTGGAGGTCGAGCGCCTCGACGATGTGCTGCAGCCCGAGCGACACGGGCTCGGCCACTCGGCGCAGTTCGATCGGCAACGACCTTTTGCCGTAGCGGCTGCCGTAAAAGAAGCGATCCACCCGCGGCACCAACTCCAACTCCAGATTCTTGTTCTTGGACGCGACCTTCGGAGCCTTCTCGTCGCTGCGGCCGTATCTGCTGCCTGACTGAAATGCTGCGCACATGAATTTTTTTCTCTTTTTAATCCTGGGTATCGTGATAGAGAGCAGCTCGATAAAGGTTACTTTGTAGTGTGTCACTTTTTTGTTTGTTTGCATAAATTACTGTATGTTTTTAATAATACGGGGATCGAGTGATCTACAGTTGCTGAAAATTACTCACGATTTGGAAAAGATTACGATTTTACTGGGAGTAATTCCTGAAAAGTTGTTGATCAATAAGAAGAATATCAATCCACTGTGTTCTGGATTTCACTGATTTTTTCAAGACTGATAATTCTTTAATTGAAAATAATGAAGACGTATGTCGGTATTTTGTGTACCAGGGAGTAGCAATTAAATTATTGAAATTATTGAAAAATTAAAAAAACAAAAAATAGTTATTCAAAAAGGTATACTTTTAAAAATTAGAGCCATTATGCATTTACAAATACGTTAATTGCTTAAAAATGAGAAAATAAAAATAAAGAAAATAATGAAAATGAAAAATCTTTATTCTTTTAAAGTTATATGCGCCATCAGACATTCATAATATTGCACGGAGAGAAAGTATAGTAAAAATTACTATGTTGCCTAGGAACAGTGGGATATACTCAACCTATGACGATTTTTACTGTAAAACGTAGTAAAAATCGCTATGAAATAACAATATGTACATATAGCAACTTTAACTATGTTTTATAGTAAAAATCGTCATAGGTCGAGTAAGTCCCACTGTTCCTACCAAACGTAGTAATTTTTACTATAACATTTCTCTCCGTGTGTGTAAGAAATTGTGTACGTAATATCCTGTATATTATTCTATTAATGTTCTTCTCTTATTAAATTGTGCATAACTTGTGAACTAAACTAAAAAATTTTCAGATAATTATTAATTTATTAAGTAGATGAATAGTATAATTTAATTATAATTATACTTAATTCTAATTTTACTTATTGAATTACATTTAACTGTAACGTAGACTAATTCGATTATAATGCACCCTGAAAAAATGATGCTGCATGTAATAAAATAAATAAAATTAAATTAAAAATTAAAAATGAAATGAAATAAAATATTTAGCAACGAAAATGTTCAATTAAAGTCCATTCACGTGGATAACTCGGAATTCCGTTCACCTGTGCTTATGTCATTCAAGCTTATTCTCCCAACAAGTCCTCGTTTCGCTCAATGCAATTATATGCTCTCCCAACTGTGCGAATCTCCATTGCACTAGCCTCGCGAAGTGATCGCCTAGGGTATTGCGCGCTCAGAACTCCCGACGATTTTATAAATTATATCAAAAATACACCAAGCTCTTACTAACTTGACAAACATGATCTACATTCATATTACGAATATGCTGCTGTTAATAAATCTGCATGATGTAGGAATCAAAGGATATTTTATATTGTGCTGTTGTTCATACTAAATTGCAATATTAAGTTTTACTCTTAGAAGCAAATTTTTTTACATTTATAAAAAAAGTAATATTGCCAAAATAAAAAAAAAATAATAATAAAATAAATAAAAAATGGTTATTCTTATCGTCATATGTTTACAAGAATTGAAGGATTCTTGTTACGATCACTTAATTTTTGTTAATACAATTAATAATAACTTAAATGGCAGAGCGTCAGTAGTCCTTTCCAGGTGTTTCATTAACCAACTAATAATTAAAGTGACTTAAATAAAAAATGAGGCGACAAATCATTAACCAGGAGAAACCTATCCAGAGTTTACTTATAGTATGAATGTAAATCGAATTAAATTTTCGATGAAGTACACGGCTCGATCTGCAATATCTATTTATTACAAGCCACAGATAAAAAGAATGATTCAAGAGAAAATCGTCATGTATTTTCGACAGTCATATTTTCTCATGCCGTTCGTTACAAGCAAATATTTCTTAAAAATAAAGAAATATTATGTATTAACAGTCAATACACGATTTCTTTTAATGCCACGTTTACTTACAGCAAATAATCCATTTCTTATAACTGCTAATTCCTAATCATTTGGTGGGATTTAAAGTCACATTCATTAACTATTAAGTCAGTGACTTTGTCATGACGAATTCTTTTTATCTGTGTAGCTCCTTTTTTTATAATGACTAAAAAGGTCATAAAAGCAGCCAATATCAAAAGCAAAGGCAAAAAAAAACTCGAGCTTCCAGCTGTCCCACCTCCCACGATCGAAGGGTCAGAAGCGCGCGTTACCTGCAGTACCGTCGCCTTAATTATCTAGGCCGTAAGCGCGCGGCCGTCTGTGCAAACTACAAATTAACAGTGAGGGGTGAGTCGCGGTGGCAGAGGCGCGACTTCGGTTACTCGCGCGCGCGACCCACACCCTCCGTCGAGGACTGACCAAAGGGAAACGTGCTGGCCGAAAAGCAACGCGATTCCGGAGCCCCTTTTAATTGACGCCCGACGCGCACAGATGTTCTCGAAGCCACAGCGTTGGCGGCGCAATTAAATCCCGCGCTTGTCCGTCTTCGCGCCTTGTGATTAACCGCGCGAAAAAATCACTGCTTGAACTGCTGGAGCTTGCGAGAAGAAAGGTACGAGCACAGACTTTAATGATGCTTATGTAACTTACTGCACGTATTAGGTTCCCTGTTTTTGAGGCTGAAGGGAGTTTATGGTATCTTTTGAGCGTGTGAGTGGATTTAATTGTTCTTTGAGTGATTGTTTATATTTAATTCTTCAAATACGACAAATTATTTCATGATGTTCAAATAATTAATGGTGTATTCTGTGCCAAGGGTGCAAAGTGGGCTTTTTTAGACTGACTGTGGTGTTTTCTGCTCGAGGTGAAGGAAAGTGAAGTCTGCTTGCCGAAGACGAGTACTGCAACCACACGAGGTCAAAAAGCTCACGTAGCCCTTGGTGCAGACCATTTATATGAATTATGTGACATTAAACGTATTGATTTTCACCTCCTTTTATTCAAAAATTTCCCAACCATTCACCTATTGTACCATTATTTATTGTATTTTACGATTTAATTTTTGCCTGCTTTAAAAAAATGTCACTTTTAGCCCCCGATCTTTTTAGGTAAAAATTAAACCGTGAAAATCATTCGAATATTACAAAAACTTTTAAAAATATTTTAATGCGAGTATACACTATTAATCATTTTTAATTAAAATATAAAATCGGCAAATGATATCGATAATTTGGATAAAAATAAATTGAACAAATAAAAATAATTTGAACAAATAAAAAGAGAGAGAGAGAGAGTGCATCATAATAGACACTATACCAAAGTCAATTATAGCTTAGTGTATTTCTAAAATTTAAAAAAAAAAATAACAACCATAGAGATTTGTTTTCGTCTTAACTTTATTCTAACACTTTCGAGGTGATCGGTACGTTTACTTCGCAGTTATTATTGCGTACTACGTGGTAATATACGTAACCATTTTTTAAATAATTTTATACTTTAATAAGTTCCTATGCAAATTAAGTGCAATCTAATATACTAGCAATTATTAATAAGATTTAATTAAAACAATAATAATTCAGATTGTACTTACGAAATTGAGAGTCCTTACGCTTGCCAAAACGACCATTAGGGAAAAAATCTTGCTGCGATGACACCACCGTTACTAAAATACATCCGATCCACAGCCACACTATAAGCTTGCCGAGCTTCAGATTATCCGACACGCGCCGGATCTTTTTACTTGTGGAAAACATTTTTTCCTAAATGAAAAAAAAATTCGTTCCCTTTAAATATTTAAACTTGCAATATTTAAATAATTGTTTTGTTATTTTCTTATAAATCATCTTTCATTTTATCCACGCTTATTTAGAAACAACAATAGAAGATTAATTTCTGATAATTGAGCAGAGCAATTACTCACTACAGTATACTGTCAGTAAGCCATGTCGGAAAATTTTTTAATGAACTAAAGTAAAGTTGCAAACAAGGCTTATTAGCATTCAATTTCTCTTTAGTACAATTTTGAATTTAATGAAGTCTTATTAGCAACAAAAAAAAGTTGTTTAATCTAATACATTCCGACAAATGTCAAATTGTCTTAATTTTTCACAAGGTAATTTATTTGAGTTTTGCACCATTGAAAACATAACTATCGTCATAATGAAAACATTGCACCTTAGGGAAACGTTTCCAGGTATCACTTTCCACGGGGCATAATTACTTTTTCAACTTTTATGCTAATCAAAGTTAAAATGAGTTTCCATTTGATAAATTTAATCGATAACCGTCAAAAATTGCTTTCAAGAATTAACAAAATACTTTTAATATCTATATCGTACCGCTTAAAAAAATATACAATCATTGCCCTAATATTGCTCATCCTTATTTTTTACGAACGAAATGTTTTAAGAATGAAGTTGGGGAGCAGCGGTTGTCAGAATTTTTTATGTTTTAATCAATCTTTATACAAACAATTTAAAAAATATTCGCAATAAAATATCTATTATTAAAAATGTCTAAGAAATGGCAATGAATTTTTCATTCAACAGTTAAATTGAATAGTTCCAGAGAATGGAAAAAACTCGCTTTGCAATGCTTCCGATTTAATGGATCGTACTATATTATTGATTAGTGACCTAATACATCGTTCATGCAACTGTACATTTTGCATGACAGGTACCGTCGCCATCGATAACATTAACCGTTGCTATTTAATTTACCCTTAACTATTAGAAAGTCAATAAAACGTGGAGTAAGATCTTTTTAAAGGAAGTGATTTAATATCATTCGACCGAAATAGGTATGTTTCCAGCGTAATCAGTGCAACTAATAATTTTGCGGATGATAAAAAGAAAATTAATAATCAAGCAGAAATGATGAACCAACCTTATTTCATAATCCTGAGGATCACCAATTGTTCGAAAAGACGATGATTATCGCAGCGCGCAATTTCGCTTTTTAATCACGACAAGCCACAGCTGATTTATTACTAGAGAAGTGGCATCTCTTCGGATAGAAGCAATTAACGACCCGCGCCTGTGCTGAAGCAGAAGAAATCGGTAAGAGATCGGCGATGATGGTCTTCCTCAAACAGACTGCTACTTCGCCAGGATTGTACACGAATTAAAAGGAAATAATGGCCGATCCTTATCGCTTAATATTTTAGATCCGCCCCCAATACCGCCTCGAGGTGGAGAGTAGGAAGAAGGCAAATAAAGGCTCCCAAAACCGATTTACATAACGCGATAATCGGCCGGAGATAATGCTCGACTTTACCTAGTCTACAAGTTTGTTTATCAATTGCTCTCTTCGTGGATTCTCCACGCAAATAATCTACTTTGAAAGTTCAAATCTTTATTTCTGTTTTAAAAAAAATACGAAAGAGGCGCTATCAATAGAAAACTCTTGCAATACTTATCGATCTCTAACTTTAAAATTTTGAATTATTGTTTACCTTAGCCTTTGCCTATAAACTTTCAAGCTTTTTTTTTTAAATTCGATACTCTTCAGTGATATTACAACATTTAAAAGTTATAACGCTTATATTTTAGTAATAATTAATTATCACAAAGTAAATTTGTTTTTTAATTTACAAAACAAATATACAAATCGTTTTATTATTATTATTATTTTTTTTAATATGTGTCACTATTTATTAACTTATCCAAATGTTAATTATGTAAACTACCCCAAACGCAACTAAAAAAAAAGTGTATTGAACCACAAATAATTCCTAATAAACAATATATAAAATTGCCTAAATAAAACAGAAAACGAGAAAAGAATTAAATTCACTTTCAATCGATATCTAAACCAATCCCGTCGAAGTGAAACTCAACTCGCGATTTCAGCGTTAAAAAAACGAGCGTCGCAGGAGCAAAAATACCAACCGATCGCAGGACGAATCACGCACGGAGGGGGTAGCTCGATCCGCCAGGGGTTAAAGCCTCCTCCTCTCTGTCTCCCTCCCGGTAAAAACTGACAAAATTAGGGTTGAATCGCCGCGCCGCGGACTCGCTCCAGAGGAGACAAGCTGAGACTGTGGACTCCGTAGCGGACCGCCAAAGCTTTATATAGTCCCTCCTGGAGGCTCAGCCTGCCACCCACAGGCGCGCGCGCTTTATCTCCCCCTTCCCTCTGTCCTTCTCGCTCGTTCGCGCGCCACCGGCAGTGACACCCCTCGGCAGGGCCGACGCGCGCGCCTACCACCTGGCCTCTCCTCTCCTCGCGCCCGCGCAACCTGCGCGCACGCGAAGCCTCGGTTTTTCCGCGCTCGAGACGAGGGATGACGGAGTGCCCGCGGCTACCGGAGATTTGTCGGAGCTGCGGGACGGCCGAGACGCTCGAGCGTCTCTTTCATTTTGTAATTAAGGTACGTAGCTATACGTATCACTGAGAGAATTTTCTCGTAAAAGTTACGCGAAGAAACGTAATCGTGGGACGGTTAGCAATACTGTAAAAATCACCGTAATTTTTAACTGTTGGTCGAGCTTTGTAAATTTTAGAAAAAAGCTGTGTAATTTGTACGTGAAAATACCAGTAATTTTTGCAGGGGTTTTCTTGTAAAATTTACAAAAGTTAGTCAACTCTCTAAATTTAATCCAGTGAAATCCCACTGAATTTCAGAGCAGTGACATACTTTTGACTGAAAAACAGTGA
>JAWWEN010052063.1:0-11098 GCA_035582955.1 Sycophila texana | reverse complement strand
ATGCAATAGTCTTTCATCCTGCACAATTTTATAATTTTCTATCCCATTTTTCTATTTCCTGTACAACCTCCTTAAGTGGCAGTTGATTTTTTTTTCACTTTAAATGAATGGCTTTTTTAAATATATTTTATGTATTTGGTGGCACGTACTGCAACACATTTTAAATAATCTGGGATAAAAAATTTAATAACTTAATAGATAACTAATTTTTAAGAATTTTTATGTTAATTGCATACATCTTAATTCTACAAAAATAATAAATTTTCTTTTTAATTGAGTATATTGTTTACTTAAATCAAAATAGACATTTTTATTAGAGAATTAATAATCAGTACTATCTGCGTATGAAATTTGCAAAGTAGCTCAAAATAATATACCCGAATTAGTAATTCTATATTATCTAAATGAGTATAGCAAATGTATAGCAAATGTTCCCAGGAGTCGTTTATTTCAATTAGTAATGTTTTCCGCAAAAAGCTTGATGACTTAACGTAATTCCCAACCTAATGATTCAGCGGTATGTTTATTTAAATGTGATATAGAAAAATGTGATTCACACACAGTAGAAAATTAAAAACATTGCGGCAACTTAAATACAAAAATAAATGTAAGCAAGTAATTCAATTTCTTTCTATTAAATTGTACATAGTGTACATCCATGAAAATTTTACTAAATTTTATTAAAGTATTTGAGTTCATCAATATTAGCAAAAAAGGTAGACGTATACTACATTCTCTACAAATCAAATAAATATTTAGTAGTTTTTTTTTTAAAACACTTTTTACTCCAGATCTACTAGATACTTTTAATGAAAATAATAAAACGTGAATTGCTCAATCTAAAATTTTTCACAAGTTTATTTCGCAAAGCCTGCACCAAACACCTGTCGAAAGTGCAGCGAGCTTTTGTCGGGACAAAAAAAAAAAAAAAACAGCGAGAAAAAAGCCAGCAGCGTTCAGGGAATTTATTAATTGAAATTGTAGACGAAGATGAATCCTCGAGGCGCGGCGTCAGGCGCTAGAAATTATCACGCGGGCGCTTCGCCCGTGAGTCACGAGTGCGGTGTCGAATTTCGGGAGTACGACGACAGCGGCGTCGGCCCCTCACGCACAATATATGCACCGAGCGCCGACGTGCATTGGCACCGGCGCTGCTTCGCTCCTCCTGACTCACGCGCCTTATTTATAAAAAACAGGAGAATACACCAGATCGCACTCGTCTCTTTTTCCTCGGCGGCGACGATTGTAGATTCTTGCGAAATTCATCTCACGCGAGAATAATACGAACAGTATAATTATAGCGACGGAACAAAAGTGGACAAAGCGCGAAAAATAAAATGCAGCGTAATGCAGTACTGGAATAAAAAAAATTGCGTCTTGCACTTTTTAATAAGAAATTGTACAAGAATTAATCGGAAATTATGTTAAATGTAAATACTACTGCAGCTTTTACATTCTTGAACGTCACGATATGATATATATAATAACAAATATTACCTCAATATTGAAAATATGTTTAAAATATGTATAAATAGAATTTATTGTTTTCAATTATGTATATCTATAATGTATTACATAGCTGCAAATAGAAAATTTAGAAGGAGAGGATAAACAGAGCGACACGATTTTTAAATCATATAAAATGATGCATTGTGCACGGCTGTTGTGTATTATCTGGAACGGCGATGGTAGTGCAGCGATGCAATGAAGTAGGTGTTGGTGTCAAGATCACCTGTTGTCCTATTTTATATTTATTGTACAAGTAATGCTTAATCTTAATACAACTCTTAAATAAAGTTGTTTGTAACAATGAAACTTTGTCATTTCTACTTTATTAACGTAAAAATAAGAAAATAATAATGAAAAAATAAAATAGAAAATGAGATAAGAATTTATATGAGGTTATAGCCTCGTTTTTCTTTGAAAAAAAAATCATCACCTCAACTCGGGCGTACAGAATTTCGGACAGGTGTAATCATTGTCAAAACTAATTTTACAACTCGTCTAATTTCCTTTTATTTTCGTGATGAATAACAACCGCCAGTGCATATGACACTTTCATTCAACTGAGACATCAATAATCATCAAGTGATTCCGCGGAAAGCATCTAATTTATCATCATACCAGTGCAGTATCTTACCAGCTCATCATTATATCAGCTCAATATCATAGTAATGTACAATTGTACCCTTTCATCATCATATCAGTTCATCATCATACCAATTATCATCATACCAAGTTATTATCATATACTAATTAATCATCAAACTAATTCATCATCATACCAATTCGTCATCAAACTAATTATCATCATATCAATTCATCATCACACCATTATTTAATCATACCAGTTAACGATTACACCAGTCATACCAATTATCATCATACCAAGTTATTATCATATTAATACTAATTAATCATCAAACTAATTATCATCATATCAATTCATCATCACACCATTATTTCATCATACCAGTTAACGATTACACCAGTTCATCATTATATTAGTTCATAACCATAGCATAGCAGTTCATGATCATAAACAATGAGTATACAGAAAAATCATCTTATCCTCTCGCATCAAGTCCATCGCGACCAAAAAATCATTTCTCTTTTCCCCCTGAGCGATCTTCCGAGAAGGAGACTATTACGCGATGTGTATTCCTAATGCCTCCTCCGGAGTACAGCGTCTGCGCGCGTTCGCGCATACCCGCGCCGTCTCCTTATCTAATTAAAGAGTGCTTATAAATAGAAGGAGAAAACATCGAGAAGAAGCGGACGTCGGCGGTGGCGGTCCGTCGGCACAATTGAACTCACCTCTCCCCGTACATGTGTACCCGCCAGTAAAGAGGGCAGCGCGCAGACACGCGGCCCGACGTAATACGCGGACCAGGGGGGCGCCTCCTCGCCGCTCACAAAAGGCAACGACGCGCACATGACATCACGCGGTATGTTACGTACGACGGTAGGGAGGTATATAGACAATCGTCTAACGTAATGCCGTGTGCCCCCCGTACCGTACAAACCAAGCGCGCAGCCTTCAGCATCTGCTATTTACATAAGTGTTCATTTATACGCGTACTAGGAGAGATGGCCAGACGCCGAGCGGCGCTCTCGAGGAGAAAAAAAAAACGCGTAGGCACCGTCTAGGCAGTGCATTGAGCTCAGAGGAGAGAGAGAGAGAGAGAGAGAGAGAAAGAGAGAGAGAAAGGGTGACGGCGGAGAGGCGGATAAAAACAGAGAGCGCCGGCGCGCACTCGACGTCGACAGACGGAGAGAGAATCTGCACGCGGGCAGAATTGCGCCGCGACCTACTTGTCTAGGCCGCAGACTAGACTCTCCTCGGCGACGTCGGCGCGGCTCTTTCCATCGTGTGCAACTTTGCGCGGTGCAGTAGGCGCTTTCTCGCGCGACGGTGTCGAGGACGCAGCCCTCCGATGAAGGAAGCGACTTTTAAGCTGGCGCGCGGAGCACTCGTCAAGAGCGACTACTCGCTTGGCCCCGATTTTCCTCCTCCTCGGCCTGGTGCTGTATAGCGCGGGGCCAATTTCGTCCTCCCGGCCGGGCACGTGCACCGCGCGGACCTTCGCGAAGTCTTATCCCTCCGCGTGGCGCGTGCGGCACGTGCCCAAAACGGCCGCAGACGCCCGTATATTGCATATATCGATCGCCGCGGCCGAACGCTCCCGAGGCCAACTTTGCTGTTGCATTATATACCGTCGCCTCTAACGAAGAAAAGCATATTTCAAAAAAGACCTATTTTAATCTCTAGGCAGCCGGGTTTTGGTACTATATGGTGTTGGATCTTGATTAAGACATATCCACTGGACGTTAGGTTGGACTTGGCTTATAATTTGTCAATTTTAAAGCATTAAATAAAAGTCAATTCTTCCAGAACCTGATAAAATTACGATATCAT
Source organism: Sycophila texana (assembly GCA_035582955.1). Lineage (NCBI taxonomy): Eukaryota > Metazoa > Arthropoda > Insecta > Hymenoptera > Eurytomidae > Sycophila > Sycophila texana. The sequence continues at coordinate 7,179 of JAWWEN010052063.1, read as the reverse complement.
GCTGCCCTGAATTTATCAGGTTTTCGAAGAATTTACTTTTCTTGTGCTAAAAAAATAGCAAATTATAGTACATTTCGATACATGTGCGTGAAGAAATTTCCACATGAGATGAGAAATTTATCACGCACAAGAATCGAACAGCATTTTTTGACACGACGTGCGAGAAGACGAGTTTTCGATAACGTTTTTTCTTCTCACACGAGTCTTCTCGCACAAGTGTCGAAAAAGTATGTTTTTTTTTTTTAAATTGTGCTTTTTTTCGCTAGAAGCGACGATATGTGTATTTTCGCGGCTGCCGCGCGTCGGAGGGGCGCCGTGAGTCCCCGCGAGCGCCTACTGATTTTCTGTGATTCCCCGGTTTCGCTCGCGCCGCGATGACTCAGCCTTCTACCGATTTCTGGCTAATATGGGTGTTTATCAGGCTCTGCAGGCTGAAATGAGCATCGTTTTCCTCGTTGTGGAATCAATAACTTTCTGCTGGCACGTGCTGTTGGTTGCTCAATAGTTTGGAAAAATATTTTTGTGTTATTCAAAAATAAACAGAATTCGAAAATGAAAGAGTGATAAATGCCGCCGGAGAGTAAATAAGGCTGTCTTCTCGTCTTTGGCGCCTTTTTGAAGTTTTCTTGATAAGAACATATGATTTCCTAACTTTTCGTGTTATCGGTGAAATAGCTCATTTTTAATATTAGACTCTTGTGGGAAAATTAAAATAGTTTACTTCCGTGGGTTAATTGTTGAATTTCTGTGAATATTTTGCAGAATAAGTAACATGTATATTTACGAATTTTTAATTAGAGATTTAATAGATAATACCTCTTTATTTATCTTTAAAAATGTCGCATGTTTTTACACAGAGACTATACCACGAAAAAGTTAACATCATCAAAAAGTTTGACAGATGACGAAAAACACAATGACGCATTTAGCGACGACTTGTTTATTGATTTCCCGGAGGAAGCTGCAGCGCACTAAGCAAACTTTTTGCGCGACGCGCTTTGAGGATACACCAAGTACTTAGCGCACACGAACTGATGCAATACACCGAAATAAACAATTTAAACTATACGCAAAATCAAAATTCAACGAACGAAATAAAAGTATAGTTCCATACAGGTATTTTCATACAATTTTCCCATTTCCAAGAAAAGTCGAGCTATCGTCAAAGAAAGTGAAATGTTGTATCTCCATCTGAAACATCGACCGCACGCGTTTAAAAATCGGAACTCGATAGTTTTTGCAAAAGCATGCACCTCGTCGAGAGATAGATAGATAGATAGCCTTTATTTACCTCGTAGGCAAAATTTGATAACATAAATAATACATCTTCATAATACATATGACAGTCTTTGAAAATTAAATATATAAACAATACAGTAAAATAATAATACAATCTTCAACACAAAAAAGAGAGAGAGAGAGAGAGAGAAAAAAAAATAAGGAGCTGAGCGCAAAAGCGCACGGCGGATTGACGATCGCGCGCCACTAATGGCCGTTATACGGGGAAAAAGAAGAGGCGAAGGAGCAGCGAGCGCAGGTAATTGCGCGGCGATGAAAACATGAGCGCTCGAGCGCGAGTCAATGACAACGACTTCCGGTTCCGTGCGCTGACCTCGGAGAGCGCACCGCCGCGATCTTGGCCTGCACGCGCGCGAGTGCCGTTGCAAAACCACGACGCAGAAGAGCAAACGAGCGGGGAACGCTCCGCGGGGTCGTACCTCCGTTTCGGGAATGCGACGCGGAGGCGTTTCCTTTGCATTTTTTTTTTTCCTCTTTTCCTTCCTTTGCCGGAGCGTCGAGTCCGAGGTGTAATTGGAACTCTCGGCGCGGGCTTATACTCGCGCGAATTGAAATTCCACTCTCGAAGCTTGCAGTTTCAATTTACCAATATTTTAGAGCAGCTTATTCATTTTAAATATTTAATGTTTATTTATTTGCTTGTACTTATATTTTACTTATTTATTTGTTTAAAAATTAAAAAAAAAAAGGAAAAAGAAACTTATCTAAAGTGTTTACATTTGTAATCTAAAAGAATAAAAAAATCACACACTCGTGTACTGCAGAAAAAAAAATTGCATCACTAATTTTCACTTGAATCAAGTTGATTTTCACTTTTTCACACCACAAGCATATCTCCACGAACTTGACGGATTTTGTACCGTGAGAATAAGAAACAAGGAAGCGGTGACTCATGTGGAGCATTTTTTTAATAGTTTTAATTGTGCTTGGGAAAAATATAACAGTATTTGCGCGAATATAATAATGCGTTCTTTTATCCGTAAGAAGTCATTGTGAACGAAAATAATTTTTGATCAGTTTATTTACAATTGCACAATGTTATTCATTCTTCAAAAAAAAAAAAAAAAAATGTTATCAGCAATAAAAAATAAAAACAATGATATACCAATTCTCATCATATCGTACGTACGTTTCAAGTAGTATAAATCAATGAACTGTAGTATTGCAATGTTTACAATAAATGGCGACACTCGAAGGAAGGTAAAGAGAGATTACGACGGAGAATCGCTGCTGGATGGAACAATTCCATTAAAATAAAACGCAGTAACTCCAACATTGCGAAATCTAGTGTAATTCAATGAATTAACATTTCTCAATTGTTTGCAAGTAGCAGCCGTATAATCTAGTATAAAAATAAGAAATCCCAGTCATTTTAAATTTAAAAAGAAAATATTATAAACATTGCACTTTATTGATATCACAGTATTTATTATTTCGTAATATTAAATAATTCAGAATAATAGACAAAATTAAACAGTAAATTCTACCGTATTGCTTTATGTAGTCAAGAACAATTATATTTTAATATTTTAACGATTGTCTTTTTTGTGTCAATTGTATTTTATTAAAAATTTGACGACAACGTTTCGGCGATTTTTGTCGCCATCATGTCTGTAACAATAAATCCTACTTTTAGATAACAATTCATAGAATCTTCGTGTTCCTAGTAGATTCTACTGTTAACTCAGTAAATTTACCTGCAAACTGACAAGTAAAATTAGAATAAAATATAGTACTTGAGTGATATCACATAAAAATATAACATTGAAAATAATAAAGAAAAAAAAGCAAAACTACTGAAGTCGAATCAAACAGATCAACAATCGAAATAAAAAAAAAAATAAGGCACCACAGTTACTCGCAGTTCGCTCTCAAATAAAATTCGCGAAGAAAGAGTAAAGGAAGATGACGAGGCAGAACAGCGCACCGCCGCCCATTAAGAAAGCCAGCAACAATGGCATTCACGCGCGCGCGTACATACTACGCACCGTTCGAGAGTCGCTCATAATCGCGGCCATTTAATTAGCTTAACGAGCGCTCAGAAAACAATGGGCCTCAACCGAGTCATCTCTCTCTCTCTCTCTCTCTCTCTCTCTCTCTCTCTCTCTCTCTCTCTCTCTCTCTATCGCAGCGCCGCTCCAGCGAGCGAAGAAAGTAAAACGGCGCTGCGCGTTGCATAAAAAGCGTTATTTATAGCGCTGTTTTGACGCGGAAAGGTGGAATATAGGCCGAGCGCTCGCGCGCGAGGGCTAAATAAAGAAAGCCGGCGCGACGCGACGTCGTCGCGCGCGTCCGGTCCTCTCGCGCGCCACGAACGCACGAACGTATGCCTATAAAGAAAAAAAAAGCGCGACGCGCAACTCGTTAGGAGGATCGCCGGCGCGTAACGGGGGCATCCGCCGATCAGCGAGGGTGGCGAGAAGAAACGGCCGTCGTGTGTATATATATATATATATATATATATTATACGTATATACACACAGCCGAGCGCTGCGGCGCGAGCGGCGGAAAAAGGAGACGGGCCGTCGGGTGGGGGTTTTGTTTGTAAACACGCGGCGCGGCCTCGCCGAGCGCACGAGCGAGGAAGGGCCTTCGGAGGCGCGAGCCGCGGTGGGAGAAGCCAAAAGGAAACGCTCGGCGCGCCGAGCGAGCGGCCCCGGTGAAAGAGACTAATGGAAGGAGCGCGCCGCGCTGCGCAGTAAGTGCGCCCGGCCGTACTTTCTCCCTCCAGCCGTTATGTAACTGTCTGAGCTGCTCGAGCGCGGGGCTGACCTACTTTCGGGGCTTGACCGACGACGACGCCGCCGAGACGCGCGTGCAGCAGGCTTTGTTGCAGTAATGCGCGAGGGCCCGTTTATTGGGACGCGCGAAAGGGCGCCGATTCGATGGGGGATGGGACGAGCGACGACCGTCGTATGGCTTCGCTCGGTACACCTTTCGATATGAAATTAGAAGAAATATATACATAGAAATAGTAAAATTTGTACTCAAGATATATTTGTGTATAGTTTTTGAAATAATTAAAATAAAACACAATCTTTGTGTAACTTATTTTATATTAGATAGGTAGAAAACTCGAATGATCGGAGACGAACCAATTTGATTTTAATTATTTATTTGCCAACGTTTCGGTATTTTTAATACCTTCATCAGGGCTAAAAGAGAATACATTTGTTAATAAATTTGTTTGATAACAATGATGATACAACTACGAAACGAACGTCCGAGTCTTCTACATCAATGAATGTTATTTTATATTACACAGTTTATTAGTTGATAAACAAATGTTATGGTTTGTTATTATTCGTTCAATTGAAAAAATTGTAGCTTGATAAGCGCGCAATTGCGCACCTGACTATTAAGATTAACTGCTATTTTTAGAAATTCTGATGGAGTGTTTTAGTTGTATTTTTAGAAAGGCTCGTGGGTGGGGGGGAGGGGGGTTACGGAGAAATTATTCGTCGTTTATTTGGTTAGCTGGAAAACGACAATTTTTTTCATTGCGCAAGATGAGGATAGATAAGCGCGCGACTGTACACCTGACTATTAATTGGTATTTTTAGATTTCGATGGAGTTTTTTGTTGTATTTTTAGAGATAGAGAGAGCCGTGGAAGGAGGCGGGAGATGGGGAAATTGTTCGTCGTTTATTTTGTTGGGCGGGTATCTTATGCGGAAATTAAATACGTCTTGTCGGTTGCGTAATGCAAAATCATGCTCTCTTAAGTAATTTCAGAAGACGGCGACGGAGTGCAAGACGCAGAATGCAGTTTCACGTTGTTTTACGGAGAAACGCGTAACTCCTTCGGTGAAATCGACTAATGCGCAATTTCTTGAAATTGGTGGAAAAAATTGCTGCCATCGACAAGGACGTTTCGTGTTCATAGAAAGGTCGTGTTTCATTGAAAAACGACGCTTTCTCGATATAACTTTTTTCTTTTGTTCAATGAAAAAAAGGTACTGCCATTGAATTATCAACGGACAATAAAATTTCTGCCTTGTTTGGGGAAGAAAAAACTGCGCAGCCGTGTAATGCAATATTTATACGCGGTACTGCGGGTTCTTGAATTCAAATATTTCGTAAATATTCGCAAAGAAAGAGAAGTAAGGACGTGGAAGTGCTTTGAGAAATACAAGCTCGTGAACGTTCGTAGATCAACTGCGTCTAACCGGAACCGAGCAGTTACTACTTACATCACTACTCGCAACGCTGGTTAATCTGTAAACCCAATATTATAAGCTCTTTTCTGAAAATTTTCTTCGAAATATTGCATCATGTAAATGCATATGTAAATAAACTCACAATTTATAACTTAAATTATACTATTTAATTAATTAATAAAATTAATGTACAATATACTTGTATTCAAAATTTCTCTTTCATTCGATCTTTCCATGTATTCAGAAATTGGTTCAAAATTTAAATTCAAGCTTAAATTAAGTTTCTTAATAAAAATTACAAATATTACATTGAAACATAAGTTATTCTGAAAAAACCTATTACCATGTTCTCCTTAAACAGCAAAACTTAAATTACAGGAAAAGAGTCGAGTATGCATTGCATTCAGAATAAAAATCAGCTCGGTTTTTTTTTATTAAATAAAAGTACTCGTATTGCAATATTGCGAATTACATTGAAACACATGTTTTTCCAACAAAAACCCACATTAGACTTTCTCAGTAAACGGCAAAACTTCAATTACAGTAAAAGAATCCAATGCATACGAACGAATTCCATTCAGAATATAAAAATCACTTCTTTTTCACTTTTACAAAAGCAACAGCAACGTAATTCTCCAAATTGCACATCGAAAATAACAAGTAAAAAAAAAAAAAAAAAACTTCAATATAGGTCCTTCCTCTAATCTCAAGCCAAAATGATTCTTGCTCCATCCTCCAATTCAATAAAAGCCAATAGCCGCGCATAACAAAGGGAGCTGAAAAAGCATCTATCCGCTGTCTTTCCTCGCGCTCCCCGACAATAAAGTGCAATCCCAAACGAGAGCACGGAGCATAATTCATTAGCAAATCCCTGCGATCGAAGATTAAGTGCCGGGAGTTTCGCCCGCTCGCAATTCCATTTCCAGGGAAGCGGGTCCACGTGCCGTGGTGGCGGGAGGGTGCGGGTAAATTGGACGCTTCGTGGAATCGCGCGCGGCGCAGTAGATGAATTACGAAACGGCCCCGGCGTCGCGGGGCGGAAAAAGCGAGGCGCTCGGATCGATGAAGCGTTTACCTTCGGTGCCGGCGGCCTCCAACTGCACTATAGACGCGCTGCACGTGTCGGTCGCGCGCGGCGGGGCGGAGAGGAAGCTCCTCGCGCCGCGCGGCGAATCTGGAGCAGAATCCGCGCCGGCCGACCTACTGAGCGGCCGCCGCGGTTATTGGGTCGGACGAGGCCCGCAATCCTCCTCCGGTCGCGCCCGGACACGCGGACGGCCACTTTGCGAATTTAAGCCGACTGATTTGGGACGTCCGGTTAGGCTCGAATCACACGCCTCGGGGAGCACCGCCGGCCGCCGCTGCGGCTCTTGCGGATTCCACGCTTTCCTTTCGCGCTGCTTAGGCGCGCCTCTCTGGAGCTCCGCGAGACCGAGGCTTCTCACTTTTCCTCTCGAATTTCTTATTATGTGCGGTGCGACGATTCGGCTCGAGGGATTTAATCGTTCAATTTTTTAATGGTTTGTTTATTTACTTGATTTTTTTTTAATTTTATGTATCTTGAGGGAGTCGTATTGTGGGTGGAAAAGCGACTGTCTATTTTGAGCCGATTCACGTGTTTACGTTTAAGGGGGGGGGGGGGGGGTATGGTATAATGGGTTAAAAAAAAGCATTTTTTTGCGAATTTTTTTAATACAAATTATAAAAGTTTTTTATTTAAA
>JAWWEN010052052.1:0-11098 GCA_035582955.1 Sycophila texana | reverse complement strand
AAAGTAAAAGCTACGCGTATGATTTTTTTGAGCAACTTCTTAAGAAAGTGAAAAATCACGATAACCACCTTAAATCGAGACGCCGTTGTGCGTGACGGGAACGAGCACCGGCCGAAAAACAAAAGTCGTAAGCTCATCTTTTTAAGTGCGTATAAGCAGAAAAGAGGAAAAGATAAAGAGAGATAATGTCTGAAACGATTCGTGAGTTGTTCATCCGTTTTCTGCTCGTTAGTCAAGATAAGTAAGTCAAAGGGCAGTCTTATCGTCCATTTCATATCTATCCGCTGCGATTCTTTTAAATTATATTCGTTTGTTCATCAATTTTTACGTAAAAAAATAAAATAGATTTGTATATCTACTTTTTTTATACAGCTTACCTTTAAAATCTTTAAAATTTTAATAAAAAATTGAAGCATTTGTATCAGAACGCTATCGGTACACGATAAAAGAACTTAATGCGTCTTAGTCATCAAAAGATTCATTCGAGAGATAACAGCCGAAATCCTCGATAATTCGGTTATTCAGCTTTAATGGAAAACTATGCGGATCCCAGCAGTATACATCGCTAAGGTTTGCGTGATAGTAATAATCAGTGAACGTCCGGAATGCTCGTTGGCGCATTGTTATGTTGGTCAGATCGCGCAAGCGGCATAATAAAGGCAAGAATGGAGAGGAAAAGAAAGGGGTTGGGAAGTTGTACGACTAGAACGAGATAGGAATGTCTTTTAAAGCGTTTAATGCAAAAGCACTATACCCAACAGCGAATCGAATCTACGAGAGCTATATATGGCGTCCTCGAAATAGCCCGCACAATTTGAAAGATTATATGAGGGGACCCTCTCGCTTAATCCTCAATAAAGGTAGAATTATGAGGCTTACATTAAATGGGATGTAGACTTATTTGTCCAAGGATAAGCTACTGTGAGGTGAGAAATCGCAATTGTTGAAGGTCAATGCGCGTTAAAAAGAAGAAATGTCACGAGTTATCAATTTAACATTTTGCTTATAGCCCATTTCATAAGACACTTCTACTTCTTTCACATTACTCAATTATTTTCTCGTTCTCTCAAATATTATAAAAAGTGAAAAATTTCACGTTTTTCAAAGTAAACGTCTAGACTCTAAGATTTATTTCAACAAGAACGTTAGCCACTTATTCATTAAATTTTAAGTAAAAATCTTTTTCTTTATCTTTTATTGCGTGCATCTATTTTTCTTCTGCAGCAATAAATATCGCTTACACCTACAAACCAGAAGAATCGAAAGACATAATACGTTGAATAATGCGAGATATTATTTTTATAGCTACAGCCTTGGAGTGATGCATCTTTTGATAGAGACTCATCAGTTTCATAGATCGAGCGTAGAAAAATGTTTCTCTCTGTTCCTACATCATTTGCAGTACAGCTAGGAAACGCGAGCACGCGTTATTTTTATAAAACGAAATCTTTTTTTCATGAGGCCATCAGCTGACGGAATCGCAGAGCCCCGCGGGAGAGGTTCTTTCCACCCTCGAGCCACCCTCCTGACGTTTCAAAGGTTATCTTCTCGGAATAGGCCAGACTGCACACCAGCGCCTAGGACCACTTTCATTATGTGTAACACGCAAGGGGCCTTATGAATAAGCGATTTGCCGTCGGTACGCAAATACATGTGACATCACACCGAGTTGATAGATAAGGGAACATAAGCTGCACGAATGTCAGTTTCAGAAATGAGTAACAACATCAACCCTTACCAATGTTTGTGTCATTATATCGTACCTTAATTCCAAATCACGGCAGTTTAATCTTTGTTCTTTTTTTTTTAATAAAATAAATTTGATTATGAATTTTGATATTAAATAAAAATCAAGAATAACGGTACTATTTTAAAAAATTTTATCGGAAAGTGTTAGATATATTTTACTAATATTGTGCATGGTTTCATCAAGGTCGGTTTGGTTTTACATGAATTGCGTTTCTGTTTTTTTTTTAATAAAACTATAAATTTTGAGTTAATTTTTATTCTAAATAATTCCTCAATAATTGTACAGATATGAGAAATATCAGAGTAACAATTAAAGTTGGGAAAATATGAAAAAAGATCAAGAGATCATCAACACGGTATGACAGCGGTATAACGTGTGAAGTTATGAAGAAAAAATAAATCAAAAAATTATTATTAATACGAATTTCTGTAAACGCGAGCAAAATGTATCACACCTATTATATCACATTTGTACAGAAACATGTAATAGCACTCTTTGTGTAAATTGTCTCTTTGAAAATGATTTGCTGTTTTGTAATAGTAGATGGAACAGTAGCAGTCAACAGTATTTACAGCTACAGCGATGCGATGCGTATAATGTTTGCATAAAACAGATTGAGCACATACTTTTATGAATTCTTGATCACGAGAAATGGAAGACGAGTTTGTAAACGAAAAAATGTAACTCTTTTACGTACACAGCCATTGGATTTTTCGTAAATGCTTATTGTTTATTGCAAATGAATTGCTTATGTGAACACAACGAGTCTTGCTGGCAAGTGTTATATTAGACTTTACTAATATTTGCAAGAGGTACACATGAAGTCACGTGGTCTTCACGGTTTTCACATTTTCCACTTGGTAGACTTCCGTGTTTAATCGATAAAATGCCGTGCAGTGTAGCATAGTGATTCTGATGCCGTCGCTGTATTGCTAAAGCTTCCCGTGGGACTACAGAAATTAATACATGACTAAGAAAAAAAAAAAAAAAAAAAGAAAAGAACGCATCGCGATTTGCAGGATTCAACTGCTATTTTCCTATTTTCTGTGCTACTGGTTTATTTTCTATTATTAAATAAAATTTCGGTAAAGTAAAAAATTCATAAGAATCAGCTTACATTTTATTCTAGACTGTAATTGAATTTTCTGTAATCAATTTATCTGTAAACTTGTTTTTGACATTCAGAATATTCTCCTGAAGTATTCTTTCCGCTAAAATTCGTTTATCTCTAATAAAAACTTTTCCAATAATATTGTGGACTAAAACAGTGCATCCATAAAGTTTTAAGTGCAGTGAAAAAGGATTGAATTTTTTTTTATAAATAATCAGCTTCAAAAATAGCAGCAATTTCATTTGAAAATAACAAAAATCTATATGAAAATTACGTGAACTGGATTTGAGAAATGTTAACTCTTTATCAATGTAAGCGGATCAGGGGAGATTCATCCTCAGATTGAAGAGATTCAAGGGAAGAGTATGCGAGAGGAACCGAAAGGCCCGAGTACACAACCATGTGAATATCACGCATGCATTTTAAACGTGCTTTACGTGCCACTCCCATAATAAATGGTAAGTTTGCTGATGCCCTCATATCTGAAAAACGTGAGGTAGCGAAAACTCCAAGAGCACAGGGAATATATAAAGAAAATGTGATTATTAAGTTCAGTAAAAAAATTGGAACGTATAATTTTTCTAGAACATCAATTCTGTGAAAATCAAGCAGAAAAGATTATATACATAAATGATTGATAAAAAATGTACTATATAATTTTATTCCATCGATATAAAATATTTATTTATAAATACAAACAATTATTTACTTACTCTTATTTTGACTTCAAGTGGGAGATAACTTCGTAAAAATATATTTCAGGACAGAAGACATTCATGAATCCCTTTTTATACAATCGCGATGAAATTAAAATTACATTATCTATGACGGATATTCAAATACTCGATTTGATTAAAATTTATGATGATACACACACAATGGTGGAAAAATATTAGTGAACTCGAGTGAAAAGAGGAACATCGTTCGATTTGATGCATTCGTATCCTAGATGTCTTCCACACGTATAGGGAGGGCGCATGCAAACAGCGATGGGAATCGCACAAATTTTGCCTTCGAAATAAACGATGTCGAGATTCGTTACGAGTGCAATTATAAATTGCAATGCGCTCAGACGTATTTGCTTTACATTACACAAGTTCACTGTTGTTTCAACGATTCAAATTCACACCCATCACTTCCATAAGCAATATCCTCGAAAACAATTCAATTTCGCCATCCATACCGATGAACCTAACGAGATGCCGGATGGTTTATATTTATTCATGGATGCCGGATGACTCCTTATTGAAATTATTATGCCAAAAATGCCATTTTACAAATATTTTAATCGAGGTATTTATAGTTTATTTTTATTCATTACCGGATATTGATCCACGAACCAACTCGATGCCATTCAAGTTTATCCGGTCATCATTTTTTTAAAAGAGGATCGATGTCGAATGATTTCTTAATGAATTAATTAATAAACTAAAATATCTTTATTGAAAGAGGAGAATTTAGGAGAAAGGAGAATTATGAGAATTTATAATGTTTTTTTAAATATTTTACGTTATAAATTTCTATCATAAACCTAGTACAAAATAACAATCTTTGCTGACTGTGTCACTATTGCTATTGAGATATTTATGTTAATGCTGGTTAGAATCTGGTGAGAATTGGATTATTGGTGAATGAATGTGCACTGTCATAAACACAAAAATATTAACAGAAAACTGATCGTATTCTGATAGTAAGCAACGTTTGTGGTCAGAAAGTTAAACATAAGTTCAATCATCCGAATATTAATCATATTCTGACTAATTTTTGGTTAATTTTACTACCAGGAAATCTTTTTTTGTTAGATACAGAGTAGGAGAACCATCTGTTGATGAATATAAATTTGGCTACAAATATGATCAGATGTTTGTGCACCAATATATCAAAATAAATAGTACTAGTTTCCGAATTACATTTCAATGCGAGAACATCAGTTGTAAAAATATTAATGTCAGCTGTAAGCTAACCGGAAATCTTGAAAAGTGTCAGTGAGTAACCAAGCCTCGCTTGGTTCGTGAGTAAAGTCGATATAATGCCAAAATGCCGTCTAGTCGATGTATAAAACGACATTTGAGATAAGAATGAAATGCCGCCTCGGCGCTTAAAACGTTTTTCCACCGTCGCGATCGATGGCAACGTATACCATCGAAGTGAGTACTTTGCCAAGAGTCTGCCAAGACGTAGCACTTCAAAGCTTAATGGTTTCGAGTCAAATGCAGAGGTGAAAATAATTTTCGATGCAGCTCACGCGAGTAGGCTACAAACGATGCTTTTCTCTCCGATAATACCAGCAAGAAGCAGTACAAGCTACTTATTGTGATTATAAGAAGGTTATTTTACCTGTCCATCATTTTGAAATTTTTCTCCTCTACCTCTGGTCGAGAATAATGAGAACACTTTAAAAAGAAAGTATCATAAAAATGGTGCCGCGGTAGTGTTCACTTAAATTTTCTTTTAATGTCAAACTATACAGTTTACTATACATAGTTACTCTTCCTCCAAACAGCTGTATTAAAAATGTATCGCTTGTAATAACTTTACTGCATAATATTTTCTGAACAGAGAGAAATTTTATCGAAAAAATACAATGCTTATACATAATTCTAGCAATATTGTCGAGCAAAATTTACTTATAAAAATATTTTCACTAATTTTTACTAGAAGAAGTATTGTAATTTTAATTGTAAGTCTAGTAACTTTTGTTCAATAATATTTTAATTTTTACTAAAATCTAGTAACTTTTTCGTTTGGCTGTGACTCTAAAATCTCCCTTTTAGAACCATACGTTTATGTATTCCTAGATGTAGATTAATTCCTCAACTTTTCTAGAATTATATAATGCTTTTTAAGATATATTTTTTTCTAAGTAAAACCACAGATCTTTCTTTATAATAATTATGATTCGGCAACTTTCGCACGAGCAAACACAGTCGGCCAGATATGTTTCAAGTGAGTGGTTATATTCCGACCAGACAGTAATGATGTATACGCATAATAGGTTATAGTCACGCGTTTCGTGACGGAACGCTTATTACCTGGAGTATCACTAACCCGTCACTGGCAGTCCCGTTAATGATATATTAATTCGCCGACGAATGTTCTGGGGTAGAACTGCTTCGTAGGTCAAGCGCAGGGGTAACACCTGCGACCGATCGCCGGGAGAAATTATCGTTGCTCCTCACTGGATAGAAGCAAGCGTGCATGATTCCAACAAGATCGATCGATTTTGCAATAATTAACGTGAATTTCCACGGTAGTAAAATGTGCCGATGTTTTCTGAAAGCTTCTTCGTTGTTGAATGATTTAAATACATTTTTCTCGTCGGAAAATGTTTCGCCGTAAATTCGATTAAGTAAATCATTAAAAAAAAGTCAGCGCTAGATATTCGAAGCGACAGTTAATCTAAATAACTTTAATGCATTTAGCTTTTCCGAAGCGCCAGTGAATTCGATCAATCTGCTTTAATCAAACAAATCGCCACTCAATTTCCGGATCTTTTAAGCGTTAATTTTTTCAAGGCAAACTCAACTTATACGTTTAATTTTGTCCGGAGGAAAAAGTTTGGAAGCAATAACGGCGAAATCAAGCAAAGAAACTCGTATTTAACAGACAGTTCGGCAGCAATGAAATGTGCAATTAAGCACGCTTCGTTGACGCTGCTCGCAGCGCAGAGAGCAAGCTTGTCGTTTTCTCTTCAGCTAAGCTCGAGCGAGTATCAGGCGGATTGTAGCCCTGTCGAAGACTTTCTCCCTCTTGCCTCCTCCTTTCTTCTCTTTTCTCGCTGAAATGAAATTGACTTAGCTGCGGCTGGCCTTACCGCGTGAGTTAGCTCTATTTAAGTACGACGACAATTAAAGATGTGCAAAATAACTGGACTCTAAAAAGCTTCGAAGTCAACAATGAAAAATAATATGTTTGTGTCTTTTTTAATTTATTTGAAAATTTTCAATGTCACAGATCTACCTAGATATTAATATAATATATTTAAAGATTTTTTCGAAAATTAAATTTCTTAATGTATTATTCTTTATTAAAATCGAAAATTTTAACTTTCTATAAAGTTAAGGGATTTTACGACACCTAATACTATGTACCTTGATGTATCTCTTCACAGAAAATCAAAGCATCGCATTTCTAAAGCATTTTCCTCTCTTCTTTGTTCTTAAGAAAGTAGGTCTTACTTATTGTAAAGAGCGCTCGCTTATTACACCTAGCGATGCAGCACTATTGAAGCAGTGTGACAGTAAGTCGATCGAAAACTGAGACCACCGGCGAAGAATGAAAAAAAAGACAAAGAGAGAGAGAGAGAGAGAGAGAGAGAGAGAAAGAAAGTACTCAAACGATTTATCGTCCGGCTTATTTTATTGGCTCCGTCGCCGACGACCGATCGTTCTTCTAGTCGCTTATCGCAGACCAGATAAAGAGGAAACAGCCCAGGTAACTGAGTAGTCGGCAAGGGGGCTGGACTGGGAAAAAGAATCAGGGAAGGAGAGGAATGGAGAAAAAGATTTCTCGATTTAAATTAGTGGAATATTACCGCGAAATATTTTCCGCAATCGTCCTTTGGACGAGCGAACAATTTTTTCCTCTCCTCTTTTATTTGTTGTTGTTGTAATGTTCCTTATATATTTTTATCCCGACAATGCGGCATTATAAAATATTTCATTTAATTGGGATTACCGGCGAGATGGAAAACCTCAGTAAATAAAGACAAATCGAACGTGAATCGGCATTCCAATTTATTCCCTCTCGGTGGTTTATTTCTTTTTCCGAGCGCCCGATGCACGCCGAACGCCAGGCGGAAATTCACAATTCCGAGATTAATTTGTTTTCTGCGCACTATGCGAATCGAGTCGCCGACGCGACCGAGCGAGCGAGCTCTTCATCGCTCGTGCAGAAAATAGGCGCGCACGCGTGCGCATCAAAGCTCAGTAAATACCGAAGCGAAAGGGGGAAGAACGAAACGCGAACCACGCGAGCTTTCCCAGCCGCGTAAGTTCGAGGACAGCTTTAACTATACCGACCCACGGAGACTGTGTATTCCCGTTTGGCAGTTGTTTGCTTGGCTTATATTTACTTTCATCACTCATTGAAGATGTTGACTGTCCATTTTTTGTTTTAAAACGAGAATGCGGTTGCGATTACAGGACGTATATTAAATGGATGTAACTTCACTTCTTGTGCCCAAAATCGAAATTTCTTTGTTTGTATAATTTGTTACTTATTACTTGCAAGTGGGTATTTTGCTTCAATAAAGACTTACAAAGTAGAACATTCAAAAGATTTTCAAAGATTCTTTTACATTGAAGGTCATTTTGTTGAGATTGAAAGATTTTTTGAGCTCTTTCTAATAAGAAATTACCTTCAATGTAAAACATCTTTGGAAATCTTTTGGAAATCATTGAAATTGGGAAGTCACCATTTTTAGCGTGAATAGTATAGTCAATTATCAAATTTACTTAATAAATTTACTAGGCTTGCTAAAGCTGATGATTACCCAATGATTTTCCTAATTTTCTAAAGATTTCCAAAGGTTTTTAGGGGATACGATGACTCAATTTATCTTCTTACAACATATTTTGTTGTCCATCTCTGAAATACAGTAAATCCACAGAGATAAAATTATAAAATATCGTAAGTCAAGTATATTTTATTAAACTTTAATACCCGCTACCACGAAATTTAACGCGATAAATTTCGCTGATTAGCAGAATGACTCAGCAATCTCATTTGCTCCTCCGCAGCATCATGAATACGCAATAGACGAACAAAAATGTTTGGTGGCTGGATAAGGCTGACACAGTAATACAAAATTGCACGAAGCTAGCCCAGATAATTGACATTAGTTATCAATGCGCCCAGTAATAGTATTTTCGCTAACTAAATTACGTCAGATTTCGCGTGATTTATAATGGTAATTGGACTCGAATTGAATATTCCACGAGTCTCCCACCTCCGCGTCTTCCAGCCTCGCCGAGCGAGTGCAGAGCGAGCGAGAGAGAGAGCGAAAGCCCCAGCAGCAGACACTTCCGATTCATAGATACACATTCGAACATAATATTCGGCCGCGCACTCGTGGAGCAGTAATTTAGAGGTGTTGCGGTATTGCCACTGGCCAGAGCCGAGAGTCTCGTTTTGGACTAATTCTAGGCCGAGAGTAGTGGTGCAGCCGATTTTCGCTTCCGCGCCCTCGAGCCTGGCAAAGCAAGACGGAGAGGATGCTCCGTTCCGCCGAGGAAAACCGCAAACGACGAGCGAGCGCGATATTCTACGGGCCATAGTTACGTGTGTATCTCTCTCTTATACTTCCTGCACCTCTCTCTCTCTCTCTCTCTCTCTCTCTCTCTCTCTCTCTCTCGTGTGGAGGCTCACCTTTCGTCCGAGACAATTCCTGTTGACCAATTCTGGTTTACCGACTTATCGGTGTTTGCGCGCGTACCGTGAGCATGCGATGCAATTGTCGTGCGGGCGGCTAGCCGGACCAACTTCATTACCACACATTGACGATCCTGCGGTCAATCTCTTTCCGATAGCACTTTTATTCTATCAGATACTTACTATTGGTTTCTGTTCCAGTTTCGGTTGGAGCTCCAAGCAACTCTACGAAAACGTACATTTTCACTTGCGCGTCTATAGATATCTCTGAAAAGCAATTAATTCTTTTTGACGATCTTTCAAAAAGGAATGTTACTTTTGGACTTAAAAATGATTCTCTTGATTCAAGTAGAAATGGAATCCTCTGTTAAAGAGGTGATGAACCTAAAAGTGAAACGCAGCTATTCTTAATTTGATCGTTTGTTACGTGATCTGATTAATTTTTAATAGACAACTGTCTACCTTCGTTGTCTACATACAACGGATAATAGACTTTAAAACTAACTAAAGGCATTTTTTATATTATTAACTATTCTATGATTTCTATTAATTCTTTATTGTTTAATATAATGATTTTGATTTTCAATAAACATAAGTTAGCTAAAGTAAGATTGGGTCAGGGATAACATTGAGAAGAAAATCATTTATAATGTTTTTTTTTAGAGAAATTTTTGATAATCATCTTTGGAATGAGTAGGAAAAGTACAGTGTAATAACCAAAAAGGTTATTACAAAAATTTGTATTACAATTCAACGTATTTTATACAAACAAAAAATCTAGTGTTTCATTAAATCAATTTGACTTTTAAGTTCAAGTACTGCGATTAAAGCTCGATAAAAAGAATTCGCTTTTTTGTAATAATTATTGTGGAAAACGATGAATTTACATAACTAGCAATTAAGTCGATTTTAAGTAATTGCTCCTGAATACGTGTAACTTTATTTTTACACGATTTTTGTCTGATTTAGTTTGAAATATGTAAGACGCAATTTACTGCAATTGCTTTCGGGTATTATCCTGTTTTCTTGTTCTCCTTCATGAATATGTAATATATAAGAAGATGAGTTGAAATGGAACAAAGGAATTCATTGTAAACACATCATTTATCTTTCTCGTGCATCATTGAATGAAGTAAAGTACTTGAAAGTAAAATATGAATATCTCTAGTTGCTTACGATTAATGTTATACCCTGAACCTTACAAATTAAGACACGTAGCAAAGGAGGCATTAAAAACATATTAATTTATATTGTTACTCTGGTTTTTATTGTTGCAAAATTTCCATCTCTGTCCATTACTCTTTAATTTTTTAATACTAAAATACGACATTGTGAATTGCAGAAGAAGATATAATGAGAAGATAATTGTTGGAGACGGGTGAGCAAATAGAAAGCAAAGCTGCAGTAACGGACTGATATTTAATAATAAACAAAATAACTACAAGATGCGCGAATACAAATTAAAAGAACGGGTAAACGATGACGATTACAGAAGTTAAAAGTAAACAGAGTTAAAACGAAGCTGTGGTTAACAAATGACGAAGTGCCGATATAATAGTACAAACGTTTAAAACAATGGAGCGCTTGTACAAGTGACTTGCCTGGTCGAGCCCGGAAGTCAGTCTGCCGTCGCTCTTCCCGACCCTCGCGCGCTTTCCCTCGGTCAGGTCTCCCCACCCCCGCGCTTTTCGCCGTTTTACCCCGGGCGTGGCCTGTAAGGCCCCAAAGGCAAATCGCGGGCAGATCTCGGCTCCATCCTTCCGCCGTCGCTCCTCCTTCATTTTCCGGGTTTCCTTCTTTCTCCCTCGCTCTCGCCATTTTCGCTCGTGGGCGCTGAACAGCCTCGGAGTAACCCTTGCGTCATC
>JAWWEN010052020.1:0-11105 GCA_035582955.1 Sycophila texana | reverse complement strand
TTCATTAATTGATTCACAGGAAGTAAAAAATAATTTGTGTACATATGATTATAAAAAAGATAGATTGGATACTTTTTATTTGAGATATTAATACTAAACAAAGAGCTTCGACACAACTTGAACATTTTTTTAAGTTGATTCTGTCATTATTTCATGGCAATTAAAAGACGTCAATATATCGTCAGCAAGACATCAGTAAGGCGCCAATATATCGTCAGCAAGACATCAGTAAGACGTCAATATATCGTCAGCAAGACATCAGTAAGACGTCAATATATCGTATAGAGCCGTATTAAAGACGTCTTATAAACGTCTTTAATATGTCTTTAATACGTCTTTACAGGTTTCTATACTTTTTTTTGAAAAAATTCCGCGGCCAATATAACGTTTAAAAGACGTCTTTAAGACGTTATATTTGCCACCAGTTAAACCGTCTTTAAGACGATCTGTTCTACCAGTTAAATAATACGTTATTTGGTATTTTTCAATGTCTTAATGACGTCTTTATACTGTCCAATGCTAAATATTTTGAAAGTGAAAAAGTTGAAAATACAGGTAATTCGTTTAACTATTGCTGTAGTCACGGTACAGTTCGTTTGGATAAAATTCCTGATTTTACGGATGAATTTAATATTTAATATTTAACTAACAAAAAGCATAAATACCGATGTAGCACATTTATCATTTTGAGTTTAGTTATTATAAAATGTTTTAGTAAATAATAGTAATAATAGTAAATACAAAAGTTTTAAAATTAATAAAAGAAACTTTGTTAAATTTAATTTGAGATTATCTCATTGTTACGGATTGCATACGAGGTATTTGGCCTCCTTAGCCAAATTGCCGATTCGTCACAGACATCCAGGTCACTGGATGCTCTCGCGGTGTAGAAATGCTGACACAGGATGGTCACTTGTGGGGGAACTCAAAAACAGACCGACGGTCAGTTTAAAAGACGAACGCGCACAGCAATCGATGCTCTAACCAGTTCGGACTCGCGTCGCGACACGTTCAACGAAGTCTCTCTCCGCGCGCCATTTTTGGGACAATACACGGAGTTTACTAGAAGCCAACGGCGTCGTTATTTCCAGAACCCGTCCTTCGCGGTTATCTCGTTGGATCTCGATCCAGCGAAGTAAGTGCCACGACCCTCGACAACCTGATTTCGTAATATTGGTACTAGATGTGGGGTAGCGCTTAGCATACCCTGTTGAAAATAAATACCTAATTTTATTACGTAATTTTGGTACGCAATAACTACGTAATAAAATTAGGTAATTTGGTATGTAACAAAGTGTTAGAATTAGTGTAATATTTTTGGTATGTATTTTTGTTACGTAATTTTTTTGATCTTCATTTATTTTTATGTAATTTAAATAAAAATTAGTGCATAGCCTGAAATCGTGGCCATTATAGGAACTATCATGTGAATGATAACACCTAAACTGGGGGATTGAGCTTAAAAATGATTATTTTTTTTATATTAGAAATAGGATCACTTAACAAAGTCAGGTACAAAAATTACATGACAAAATTACATGATAAAATTACCTAATTTATTATGCAAATTTTGAGTCAATTATGTTACGTATTTTAGTTACGTATTTTTGTTATGTAGTTTTGTTACATAATTTTGTTATGTCATCCTATTTTTAATATGGATAAAATAATAATTTTCCAGCTCAATCCCCCAGTTTAAGTGTTATCATTCACATGATAGTCTCTATAATGGACTCGATTTCAGGGTATGAAGTAATTTTTATTTAAATTACATAAAAATAAATGAAGATCAACAAAATTACGTAACAAAAATGCATACCAAAAATACTATACTAATTCGAACACTTTGTTACATACCAAATTACGTACTTTTATTACGTATCAAAATTACGTAATAAAATTAGGTATTTATTTTCAATAGGGTAGGCTTTCGGGTTTTAATTTCGTACAATCGTTTAGAAACGCGAATCCACGATGAGCAGCTCGCAGAGGATGTATTTCAAGGCCATCCTTCTCATCTTGTGGTAAGTGAAGACTTAATTCAATTTCTTATAACATTTCGGGAAAATACCCATTGTTTTAAAGGAACGTGAGTCCGGGTTAGAGACATTAACATCTCAGCAACATCAATTTAAGTTCATTCCTCAAGAACATTCAATTTTAATTCATCATGTCAGAGTCAAGGAAAAACTGTTTCTTGGTGCTGTTTAAAGTCAAACCGGCAAAAAGCGACGAAATGGCCACGATGGCTATTAACTGCGCATCACTCGCGTTGTCGGATTTACGACGTGGGGCTCGCGAAGGAGCTAGGGGTATGCTCATAATAGGGAAAAATAGCGCAGCGACCGAGGCAGATATGGTGGAATTGGAGCGGTTAGAGGGCCAAATTCATCCACGGTTGCTAGCATTGGACGCGGAACACTCGTTTATCCAAGCCCGGTCATCTGGGTTGAAAGATCGGTATGAGGCCGCGAGACAATAAAGATTTGGCCTAAATGGACGGGCACGCCTTCAAACTCCCCCTCCGCCTCCTCCCAATACTTCATCTTGGCGAGCAGTTCTGGCAAATTTCACGGATATACTCATAGACCTCGAAACCTCTCCCGAAGTAATCATCCAATCATCCCAGCAAGATACGACACCTGCCCTATCCACCCTGCTGCAGCAAATTTCAGCGACGAATTAACCTCTGACGCGGGACTTCCCAGCGACAAGGTGATCACTGGCGCGGAGCTGTATGCATTCCTACACACAATGGCAACCTGCAACGGCCTTAGGGCTGGCGCGGTACCTGCTGTATCCTTTGGCTGTGCCTTGCCCAGGACTGCAGACGTGGTTCCCAGCGACGAATTCGTTTCTTGCGCGGGTCCATTGGCGCATCCTGATAATGCGAGGTATAGTTATTCCCACCAAATTGCAGCGATGCACCCAACCCATACCTAATCTAAAATCCAGGTTTTAACCAATTCACGGGATATCCAAACTAAAATACTCCGTATTTTCCTCCTAACACCCAATTTCAGTATTCGGGATGGAATGTAAACGGGAACCTTTGCCAATACACGAGACTAGTCACTCCACAAATTCCTCGCAAAATGCTCAGCAAACTCCGCAATATGCTCAGAAAACTCCTCAATACATTCAGCAAATTCCACAGCGGATTGCATCACCATTTCCTCAATATATTCCTCAACCAGCTCCTCAATATGTCCAACAAATTCCGCAATCGACGTCCGCGCAACACCCGACGCAAAATCAGTCGGCTCAGCAAACGACACAGGGTCTCGAAAATGTTCCATTGGGGGTCTTAAATAATATGATGCAAGGACTAAGTCTTGCAAGATCAGACCCACCACCTCAGGACACAGTGGAAGAAGCAATACCCAGGTTACGCAAGAAGAATTTAAAAATTAGCGGAAAGCCGGAGGAATTCCCAATTTTCAAGAGCGCCGTCAGATTTGTAATAAAAACTTGCGGTACAAACGCGGGACCTCTACTAGGATCGACAATCATAACGCGATAAGGCCTTCACAGCTTACACTGGAAAATTGGGCACAACAGAGGACGTAGAGGAACTTTTGGAGTAATTTTCTACGCAATACAACAGCCCGGAATATGCAGAGGAAGTATCGCAACCAATAAGAACTTCGTATCAGCAGGTGCGCGAATCAGCACTCGATTATGGTGCAAATATGTCGCGTCTGTACAATCGGGGATTGGCAGTCTATAACAACACAATGACGAAAAGATATCCGATGGGGACAGAACTGTTGACCCAGTCTTTAGCGAAAACCACGTTGGACTTTTTCCTGCTGGGCCTCAAAGGCGATTTACAACATAAGGTCAGGTCGGAAAGCCCGCTGACACTTAAAGAGGCCATACAAGTTGCGCAGAAATACGAGTAACGCCGGACGATGCAAAGGCTGACAGTCATCAACAACGCATGTAGGGTGCAGGTATACAACTGCACAGACGGATCCGGAAAGTAGTGAAGCCGACTCAGACATAGATTATGATGAAAGAGAGCCAGTCTCTCACATATTTCGAGCGAATGTTGCTTGCAAAAGGTACGGGAGCACCCATCATGAAACAAGTGTTTGCAGGAAAAAACAGTATGACGATAAATTCTGCGACTACTGTAAGCCGGATATTATTGGAGGATATCAAACAAGGAAAGGTATCACGCAAAATTGATGACTCGGGTAATACCCGCAAAGAGAATCAGAGTCACCCGAAAGGAAATTATTTGGGTATTCGGGAAATTATAAAGGCCGAGATAAACACAAGTGCCAGGAAAATACTGCAAGCACCGCTAATGATAAGGAAAATTCCGCAGTGAGTCATTTAAACTCCCAGGATGTTCGACGACAAGATCCGTCGCCGAACAAACCAATACCGAAGGGACAAGGGATGACTCAACAATAGTCACCATCAAATTGGCATATGCGAAAAAAGACCACCCATAGTGCATTTAGAAAGCAAAAACTTGAAGAATGGGAAGGCCAAGTTTTATATCAGTACCGAAGCCGAGATAACACTTGTAAAGCAGGGAGCTCTAACACCAGATACTCCCTTAGACATGAGGCGCAAAGTAACCATACGAGGAGTTACAGCCGGCGAATGCAGGACAATTGCAAGAGACCGCATACCATTGATTAAATGGCTTTGAATGTGAAGCACATGTAGTCGGTGACGATTTTCCATTAGAGGAAGGTGCTCTATTAGGGTACAATACTCTTTCGGACCACAAAGGTACCGTGAAGTTGGAGCATCAGTGCATAGATATTAAAGGTGAAAGGATAGCATTCGTAAAAGACGAAACCTTCATCATACCTCCACGTACAAGGCAGGTGATCTATGCACGAGTACGAAACCCCAGCGCAGACGTGAGATTCGTGCCCTTACAGAATATAGGGCCGGATGTACTTTTTGGAAATTTCGTAGCAACTAACAGAGATGATAAAGCGTTCGCCTATTGTATCAACATCGGAGACAAGGAGGTGCAAGTAAATCCTCCAACGGTGGAATTGGAGCCATGCGATGTAATGGCCCAAAACCCTGACATTCTTGGTACAAACATACATACCGAGGATGAGGAATCATATAATATTTGCAAAGTATTAGCAGACGATTCCGCAGAACAAGACAAGAAATCTCAGGCGGAAAAGGTATTAGAACTTATGGACCTAAGTGGAATAAACGATATAGAGAGGGACCACGTACAAGAGCTAGTACACGAGACCCCCGAGATATACGGACTACCAGGACAAACGTTAAAAGCTACAACACTCCTGATACATAAAATCGTTACCACTTCAGATGTCCCAATAAAGGTAAAACAATACTGGCATCCAGCGGCCCTCAAGGACGAAATGCAGCGACAAATACTGGAGATGATCGATGCAGGTATCGTCCGGCCATCCAATTCAAGTTATTCATCGCCTATGTGGATAGTCCCTAAAAAACCAGATGCAAAAGGGAAGAAACGATGGCGTCTCGTGACGAATTTTAGGAAATTAAACGAAATTACAGAGCCTGATAGTTTTCCGCTACCGCTCACGAATGACATAATCGATAGTGTCGCATCAGCCAATTATATAACTGCTATCGATCTGAAGTCAGGGTTTTACCAAATCCCTATGGACCCTGACTCAGCGCATCTCACATGCTTCGCAGGACCATACGGATCGAGCCCACAAAATGCCAATTCCTGAAAAGAGAAGCCAGATTCTTAGGACGTATAGCTGGAGGAGGAAACATCCGGTTGGATCAGAAAAAAGTTGAGGCAGTAAAGAAGTATCCAGTACCTACTAACGCCAAGAAAATCAAATAATTCTTAGGTCTAGCAGGATACTACCGAAGGTTCATAAAGAACTTCGCGAAGATAGCCTCTCCCATAACGAAGTTGTTAAGGCGAACAGAAGGCTTCAGCTGGGGAGACGAACAGCAAATAGCCTTCGAGACGTTCAGGGACAAATTATGTGAAGAACCTGTTCTGAGGGCTCCAAATTTAAATGAGCCTTTCATTATCACAACAGATGCATCGGACTACGCTATCGGGGCGATACTAAGCCAAGGGTAAGGATCAACCCTGCGCATATGCCTCCAGAGGTTTAAAAGTAGCAGAACTCCGCTATTCCACTTATGACAAGGAATTGTTAGCCGTAATGTACGCATGCACAGAACAATTCATGCATATTTTGTATGGAAGGGAATTCACAGTAATTACCGACCATGAACCCTTAAAACACTTTCTCGACACAAAACGACCAGATCTGCGTTTTAATAGGCTCAAAGCTGTATTAAGAGGCTATACCTTCCGGACAATTTACAAGCCAGGGAAAACCAATGTCAACGCTGTCGCATTATCACGTAATCCTGTATTAGCGGAAGGCGAGGAAAATCCAGAAAAACCTAGGTTGGAGTTATATGAATTAGCTGATAAACAGGAACAAGAACCTGGAGCACCTCCACCTCTAAAAGTATGTCACGAAGGATGTCGACCCATCTAATAAACAGGACCCAAATACCTCTAAAAGGCGATACAGGGCTAGGCTACAAGAAACCGAAGCTTTATTAACCCCTTGACTGGCAGGGCTTTTGCAAAATTTCGTGCCAAAACTGGTAGCCGCAATGACTTAGTCTCGTTAAATATGTGCATATATGATACACTGCCAGTTATGGCACGATTTTTTTTTTGTGCATATACGATACACTGCCAGTCAACGGGTTAAAGGATCTTCCGGAAAGTTTCAAAAACATCGCGGAAAAACGGCCTGTGCGGCAGCAGATCCATAAGGAGTCACAATCAGTGGCCACAAAGGTAGCAGGGTTGGAGGTGGAGTCATTATACAGGGTGTTAAAAAATGATCGCATAATATGTATACAACGTGAAAGAACGAAAAATTTTAAATCTAAAAGTCTGAATAAGTTAAGCGATATAATGCGCGTAGATTTTCCGTAATTAATTATTGAAAATCAACTAAATTAGCCAATGAGCGCACGGCGACAGCGATAGACGGCTGAAGAAGAGCAGGGAGTGGGGGAGAGGGGAGGAGTCCTAAACCTCGTCTCGCTACGCCCGCTGCCGCCGCATCGCTGACCCCGCTCCGCACCGCTCGCACCTCACCGCTCGCCCCACCACGCACGCTGCCACCGCACCACTGTCCCCGCTCGACACCGCTCGCTACCGTCGCACCGTTGGACCCACTCTACACGACTCCCACAGCTTGTCACCCCACTCCATGTGTAGAAAATGAGGAAGAGGCATTTCTACATGCAACACCAATATTGCAAATTTCCATATGAATCAGAATACTATGGAATTATGTATTTATTTTTAAAATTATCAAAGTGGATTGTTAACCACTGCTCAGGCTTTTCCGAGTCGTCGGTGTCCTCATGGGAACGTGATCTAACAATAATTAGCTGTACGATAAAAACAAAATTCTTCTCGCTTAAACGTACTCATACAGATACATATTGAATTGGCGCTTGACGGACTAACGGGATCAGAATGGGATTTCCGCAGTTACATTCGCATGCATAAGATAAATAAAAAACTGGTACTTTCAAAACATTTTATTTATCGTGATCTAGGTGGCCACTTCCAATATGGAGCGCCACGACCCATCCAATCTACTCCATATGTTTCATTCAAATACCTCTTTACAGGGGCTGTTAATCAAATAGAATTATTGTAAAGAGGAGTTATTATTGTAAAGAAAGTTAAATACTATTATAAAAAAAATGATTATTAAAAATTAGTACGAATAAATCAATATTAATTAACACTTTAGAGGTATGCTCATAATGTCTATAAATTATCATTTCTTTTTAAATATGCAACTATTATGATTCAATGTTATTGTAACTATTATAGTATGTAGAATTTTTTTTATTATTTTACCTGCAAAATGTGCGGGACATCCGTCGTGCATAAATACAATTCGTCGACGAACCAGCGGCATATCGTCTATTGCATCCGGTGGAAGAAGAATATCGGGAAGCTCATCTCGAATTAGTTCAAGATAATTTCGTCCGTTCAGATGCTCCGGTAAGAAAATTGGACCAATCTACGTTAGCAAAGAAATTATTTTAGAAGATAGAGCAAATTTTCAAGACTATGCTTACAACAGACAACGCGTTAGGAAAAATTTAATTCATTCGTAAATTATTTATTATTTTTAAACATTTATAAGTAGGAAAAATTTTTTTTACGAGATGTAGCTTCTCATACTTTTTACTTGGACCAAAATTTATAATATCAGGATAACTTCATTTTCTTTGAATTTATTAATTTTAGATATTTAGTTCTTAAATTAAATTATAATTTACAGTACGTTATAAATGTACTTACCAATTCACTGTTAATCAAACCTGTCCAGACATTTAATTTAAATCGGTATTGTGCATTTCCATCCCACGTCAAGAATGGATTTTCAACACCATAATAATGGTAATTGTGGAAATTAAAATATCCATCTTGAGTGAAGGTTCACTCGTCTGTGCACAGAATGCGCCTCAAAAAGTGAGGTTCATTGACAACTCTGTTTTCTATCTTTCGACAAAAATTTTGTCTAGAAGCATAGTCACGTGGAAGTAGCTTCTGAACTCGCGTGAAATGATACGGGTGCATTTTCTCTGCCTTCAACACTTTATGCACAAGTACGTGCGACGTACGTAAGGCTCTGCCAAATTTTCGGGTGCTTGTTCGCGGGTCAGCTACTGCACGTTTTATTACGGCTTCCTCCATAGCCGGATTTCTCACTACCCGTGGACGACCTGCATGATTCACTGGCATAACATTACCAGTTTCTTGGAAACGCCTCACAGCTGCTGCGACAACATTAGCATCAGGATGGCGACGATTCGGAAAAGCTTCCTGATAGACAGCAGCGGCTACTAATCGACGTTGATTGTTCTCAAAATAAATACGAATCATATCAACATATTCACTAAAATCGTAATGTGCCATCTTATTGTTACATCCAGGAATGCTCCTTTTTCCTTTAGTACTTACGGCGAGGCGCGACCGATCTAGACTGGGGACAGCGCTGTGGCGGCGGCGGGCGTGGTGGGGCAAGCGGCGAGGGAAGAGCGGTGTGGAGCGGGGATAGCGGTGCGGCGGCAGCTGGTGTGGTGGGGCGAGTTTCAGGACTCCTCCCCTCTCCCCCACTCCCTGCTCTCCTTCAGCCACCTACCGCTGTCGCCGTGCGCTCATTGGCTAATTTAGTCAATTTTCAATAATTAATTACGGAAAATGTACGCATTATATCGTTTAACTTATTCAGACTTTCAGATTTTTAATTTTTCGCTCCTTCACGTTGTATATATATTATGCGATCATTTTTTAAGACCCTGTATAGGTCTTCGCAGACAAACACTAATAGCCGTACGGATAAGTCACATAACGAGCAGGACGAATTCATAGGGTACGAGCCACGCCATTCAACACCGCTAAAACCTATCGCTACGGAATCAGCGACATCAAAGGATTACTCGAGTGTAACAAGACCCGATGCGTCGTTGTCTTTCCCTTTTCCCAACGACAACACGGGACTCATAGTTGATGTAGGGAAATTGCCAGGAAAACCTCGCGGCATACAAATTAACATTTAGGAAGGAAGTCGAGAACCTATTCTACCTCAAGAGGTCTCCACCAACTGAACTTCCGAGGGTCTTGACTAATTATTTTCTACATACGGAGAAGTCTCGGAGATACAGGCCAACGAACCGGGCGGTTCAAACCAGGCTGAGACACCAGAATCGTCAAACCAGACCAGGACGCCAGAAGGGTCAAACCAGACTGGGACGCCAGAAGGGTCCCAACAAAATGGAACATCGGAAGACTCAAGAGCGAACGAGACGGCAGGAGAGGTAGAACGCGCTGAGACACCAGACGAACACAGAGAAGCCGAGGGTTTAAGAGGAAGGAAACCCAGGGAATCGGAGCACGATCCACTACATCGAAAATGATTCTCCCAAGAGCGGACTCAAGAAAAATTGAGTCGGAGAGATATTTCGGTTACACAGGGTCGGAAGATTGCGCAGAACCACACATACGCATCGACCACAATCCTGACATCCCTACCCAACCGCCGGGGAATTGTTTATTCTATTCCTGATGAAAACATGCGGATTCACAGGGATGTACAAGGATTTAAGCGAGAACTCTCTCAAGCATGGTCAGTACAGAAATGCGCGAATTCTCAGGAGGTCAAGCAGATATTACAAGCGATAAGCGAATGGGGAACCGTGGACTAATTCCACGTATTTTTCGAACACTTTAGCATCAATGTCTGCGTACATTACACAGGGAACAAATTTCCTTAGCAAAATATTCGAAAAATTTACCAAGCTTTTCAAGATCGATAAATACGCTACGACGGCTTCATCCGTAATCGAATGGAGGCATTGAACGCATGCATCACACCCTCACGGAGTACCTCAAGAAATACATCGAAGGGCAGAAGAATAAGTGGGACAAATATATTCCACTCGCGCAGCATGCATACAACACAACGGTCCATGAGGGTATGAAATTTACGCCCCATGAACTCGTGTTCGGTAGCGAGGCACTCACACCATCCTCATTCCCTCCATCAACTCAGCTGGCAACATACGACGAATATTTGCGAAATTTAGCAGGAAATATGACCCAACTGCAAGGTATGGCCGCACTGAACCTGGTAGCTACAAAATATCGCTCGAAATACTATCACGACAAAAAACTGAATGTTAGACATTTTCGCGAAGGCGAGAAAGTTTACCTCCTAAACGAGCCTAGGAAAGGTAAATATGCTCCGGAATACAAAGGAACCTACGAAATATTGGAAGTAGATTACCGAAATCACAACGCGGTATTAAATACAGACGGTCAACCCTGGAATGTCCTCATAGACAAAATTAAACGGTCCTTTGAAATTTCGCGGGATTAGCTACTTCTGCTAGAACAAGCAGCAGAACAACAATAGCACGTTTTTTTTAATTTTTTTCGCGGCTTTCGGAAGCGAAACGCGTCTATAAAAAGAAAAAAAACGCTGCCAACTGCACTGGCACAATGCTTTCTCATAGAGATGTCTGCATCTCTAGTTAAATTGAGA
>JAWWEN010052009.1:0-11106 GCA_035582955.1 Sycophila texana | reverse complement strand
CACATGTCAATTCGGATTGCAGCGCCCTCAAAACAAAACTTTTTATATACTACATTTATATCGTCAAAATAATATTCGATTTGTATGGATTTGGGATCCGTGCAGCGACCAGTATTTGCGAGAAATACAAAGTTTCTTTCGTTGATTGGTGTGCATTTAGCTGGCTGCAGTTTGACGAATTTTCAGCTGCACTTTCTGTGTATTTAGCGCAACTTGTCATGAACGGAACTCTATACGTTTAAGTAAGAATTGAGATCGACGGTTTAGGTTATGTTATTCGTTTATGTGAAAACAATTTGAAATTGTTATTGTCATGCAACGTTATGCTGAATTCGATCCAAAAAATTTGTACTCTGTATGGGATTTAATTTTGAAATTGAAAAGATTTAATTCGCACAACTCTTAATAGTTTTTCAATTTTGAATCATGAAATGGGCCAGATATTGTTGCGTGCCTGAATGTCATGCTTCTTCACTGGACAGGTCATTTCATTTATTTCCAAAAGACAAAGAGTTAAGGAAAAAGTGGATTAGCAATTGCAATATAACCAAGGATGTTAACAAAAGTATGTTTGTTTGTAGTTTGCACTTTAAACGAGAAGATTACACTACAGGTGAAAGTATTTACAAAATATATTTTATAGAATTATTGAGATCCATTGCAAACAACTAAATATGTAATACTTTTTGTTATAGACCTAAATGCAAAGCGACCACAACTAAAAAAAAATTCTATACCTTCTCAAAATCTTCAGTGTGTTAAAGAAGATTTTATAGAACTTGATGATGTACAAACAAGAACTCCTATCACTCAGTCATTAAAAAAAGGTATTTTAATCGTTGGATAAAATACAAATATACTTAAGTAAAGTATATTACATTTTTGTAGATCTGATTACTAAATGGAAAGAAGAATCGTCTAAAAAAGATGTTAATATGATTAAAGTCAAAGTTCCAACTGAGAAGAGAAAAAATGAGACACCATTGAATTCTTTGAAAATAGGTAAAATTCAAAATTAATTACTCCTGTTTTAAATTACATCTACAAATAAATTTTACTGTGCAGGTCCAAAGCGTAAAATTTCAAAGACGGAAACAGTCAATACTATTGAAGGACTTTACATTAAAAATCCAAAATTGGGAATAGGTAAATAGTAACATCATTTATTTTTAAAAACATATGTACTGTTTATGTGCAAGATACAATTTATATTTAAACCCTATGTTTTGGATTCATTTTAATAAAAATTGTATTTTATAGTTTTAAATTCAAGGCTGCAAGAAACTACGTTGAAAGAAATGCAAACTGACATATTAAAAGCATCTCCTAACAAAGATAAACAGTATGACTTACTCAATTATATTAAACATATCTATATTCAAATACATATATTCATATTTATAAATGTATTTTTAATTTTTTCTTATCAATTTCTTAATTTTTCAGAGAACATAAAACAAAAGTAACTACAATTATTTATGTACCAAGCAATTGCAAAAAAATTGTAGATGAAAAATCTGGCAATATTAAAATTGATCTTACAAATAATTCTGCTGTAAAGAAAGTCATTGTTGGAAATGAAAAAAATATTGATCACGAAATATTGAATATGAATAGACAGCAGAATATTGAAATGAAGACCAAAAAAAATGTTTATGAAGATGTGAGTAGTATAGCTTTGCAAGAAAACAATGAGACTAAAGAGCAGAAATTAGTAAATTTAAGTGCTGAGCAGTTTGCTAATACACAAATAATTGTGAAAAAAGAAACTAATCAAAAAATAAATTTAAAAAATGTTTCTGCAATCATTTTATGTCCTGGATGTGATCAGTATTGCAAGATTACTGATGAAGATTTAATAAATTCGAATAAGAAAAATATTGAAACACTAGCAGCAGAAACCCTTCTAGAATTACAGAAAGTTGATCTTATGAATGAAAATGAGCACATTTTGCTCACTAAAAAAGGAATTGAAATCTGTGATAAAGCCTTGCAAAGGCAGAAGATTAATTTAATGGATATAATTAACAGTGATGATGAGCTTCAAGCTTTTACCGGTATAACATTTGATTTACTAGATACATTAACAAAATTAGTAACTCCACTTAATGAAGATAATAAAAAGTTCACTTCAGCTAGAGAAAAAATTGTAATGTGTCTGTGTAAGCTTAAAACTAATTTACCTTTTGGATGCATAGCAATTTTGTTTGGAGTTTCACAGCAAGTTTGCACTAATGAAATATTTACAATGATACGTACTTTGTCAAAAATATTAGGAAAAACTATTTATTGGTTAAAAACTGATGAATTGTTAAAAACTCTACCCGAACGTTTTCACTCATTTAAACAAACTAGAGCAATGTTAATTTGTAATACATCGCAAACACAAAAGCTTAGATGTTCAAAATGTCAAAATGTTTCAATCTTGAACCAGAATGATAATGATTCAATTAAATATGTATTAGGTATAGCACCTACAGGTTTAATTGTTTTCAAAAGTAATTTATTTGATGGCAAGTTAACTAACAATACTATAATAGCCAAAACAAAAGTTATGGATCAAATGGATTCAGATAGAGAAGCAATAATAGCTCATGAAAGTTTAGATCTAGAAACTGAATGTTCGCAACGGAAAATTACGTTAATTAAAATACCAAAGTTAAAAAACGTTTTTGACAGAAGGGATGTCGACATCATTAAAAGCATTTCTTCTGCTCGCATTCATGTTGACAGAACTTTGCAACGATTTAAAACGTTCAAAATATTACAGTCTACGATACCTTGGAACGTATTGCCATTTGTAGAGAACATTTCCACAATTATTGCTGGAATTGTTAACTTAAGGAATTCCACTCCTCCAGACAAGACTCGTTTAGAGATTTAAGTTTGTAGATTAACGTGTAGATGTTTTTCATACACAATTATAAAATGAAAAAAAAAAATTGTTTTGTAAAAAAATTTTTCGATAAAAACCGTTTGTTATCACTGTTACTGCGATTTAAATGAATAAAAAAAAATGTGAAATATCTTATTTTGTTAAATAAAAGTGTCTCTTCACTATAGAACGCAATCTTCACTCACTTTTTTTCATCAGTATCTTGCATGGTAATTTATTTAAAAAAAAAAAAATGCAATTTTTTAGCCACTAATTTTATTCTTAAATTCCTGCAAGCTTCGCGCCCTCAAATATTTGCAGTTGCTATACCAATTTACAGTTTTTATTAATACTTATTTAAAATAAATTTAAGACTAATTAAAACATTGAAAAACTTAATGACTTTATTTATTTAATCAATTAATAAAATCTAATTAACTATAACACTTCGTCATATACATATGTACATGCTAATATGTACGTATATACAACAGGTTTTGAAATTTGGCGCCACTCAACCGGAAATTTACTTTTTAATCAATTCAATTCCTTCTCAAAACGCTTTATACAACGTCCTGCCCTCACTTTGTTTCTAATTAAGAAAAGATTCGAAAATAATTATCAAGGAAAATTTCAGAAGAAACCATAACAGCAGTTCTCTTCCTTACCGATTGAGATAAGCACATATTCTTGCTATCACCCCCTTCTGCCCCCGCGTATAAGTTCTCTTCCCGCGTGCGCTACCAAAAGAGAGAGAGAGAGAGTGAGAAAGAGAGAAGGAGGCAAGAGGGGACGCGCATCGCACATTGGAGGCCTGCACGGACAGCGGGACAGCCAAAGCCAGACGTGCAGCGTGTGCTGCCAGCAGCCAGCAATTACACACATGACAGAGACCGAGCGAACGCCTCCGAAGGAAGGCGCGTCGCTGGCGTACGCGTGCCGCCCGTGAATCCCAGGTCCCCGCAGAAAAAGTGAAAAGAAAAAATGTTCGCGCAGTGTCGTGAGGCTGAAAGAAGGTCGCTTCGAAAGGGGTGAGTGGCTGACCTGCCCCGAGGCTGCCACTATACTGGCTCGACTCGCCTTTGTCTTTCTCGACCGGAACCAGTGCCGTACGTGGTGGTCAGTCAGAGCCGAGCGGCCGCAGATACAGGAGACAGTATATACGTGCAAATCAACCGGTGAGTACTGATAAACAGCTGTGCGCAAATGAGGGTAGACGTATAGCTATAATAAATACACACAGTATAAGGCGCTCGTTTGAAATTGTCCGTCGTGCATATATATAGATAGGGCACCTTTACATTTGTCGTCTGCTAGCCTAGACACCTCAGGTGCTATTGTGCATAATTGAGCCATTTCTATATCTACGTGTCTATTCGAGTTAACGCCTACCCTTACACTGTCTTCGCACAATTTACAAAGCTGTGAAATTTTTGTTATAAATACTCGGTTATAAACGTAATAAGACGGTGGCTAGAGTATAGCTCGACAAATGTAGACGTGCCCGCAAGGATTATTCTTTCTCTTTCTCGCGTGCGCCGAGCGCGGAGAGGCGCGTAACGTGATCGTATTCCATAAACTGACAGTCCTCCCCGTTGCATATAGATACATATTTATTTATTGGTTATCCCTCGCAAAAGATTCGATCTGCTGTTTCCGCAAGAAACGCACGCAGACACGCCGATTTGAGTTCGAGTACCGCCCTTGACTCTCGCCGCTGGCTGGGGTTGTTTCGTCCAGTTGGAGGTATACGCGTGTGTATATATATATATATATGTATGGATTATAGAGCGAGGGAGAAGGAGGGAAGAGGCGCTCGATTGATCGATCGGCTCCGCGCGCGCACTTTGTGCAGGGAGCGAGAGGAAAGACGAGACCTGAGGATTTTCGGGCGGAGGCTCTCGGAGCTTCTCGGGAGATAAACACCTGCCACGCCGCTTGTGTTCTGATGTGCCTATTTAGATTCGAACGGGCAAAGGAGGCGGAATTTTTTAGCGTTGACTCAGAGATTGCGGGCTGTATATATACACTATACTGATCAGCCGGTTTTAACCCCCTGACGAAATAACTATACCAGGAAAAGAAGTTTTATTGTTCTTCTAGGTCTCGAAATACAGTATCTGTTGGGTGGCATTAAAAAGCTTGACACGGAAGCTTGCAGAACATGTAAAGCGAGTATATACGTATTTTTATAATAGCGCTAAAATTCGAAATATTTAATATTACCTTCTATTTTCTTCTTGATGCAGTTTTTTTTAAGTAAATACGGTAGTTTAATTTTTTTTTTTAATACACGTAGAAAGCTTAACAATTTTATTTAACAATAGTCCCAAGTTTACGTATGTCCAATTTAAAAAAAAAGAATTATAATATTGTTAAAAAGGCGTTAAAAACGCAGAGAAACTTTAAATTAAAGTTTTTGTTTTAATATTTCAATGAACGCTTTCCATAAATTTTAATTTAAAATAGTAATAGTATATATTTCAAGAAGTAAAAGAGCGACAAATATTTTTCTGTCGATCACTATTATTTTTATCATGAGTATTAAAAGTGTCTGATTAAGAACGTTTGCGGATGTATTTATATTGGCACATCCTCCGAGGGTATTCACGATCCATTATATGAAATAAAAAAAGAGCAGTATTTTAATTATAAAGTTTGAATTACAAAAATTAAATAGTTTTCGTAATTTTAATTTATAATTAAAATTAATTTGTCGGATTTACTGAATGCTTGCCGAATATTATACAGTATACAACAAATAAAACTTGAAGCGCATCTGTATTGCTGCAATATTGGTAAAACAAAATCATATATGAATTCTCGTCCATTTTACACAGGAATTTTATTAAAAATATTTCTCGGATTCCACTCGAACTGGCAAGAATCAAACGGAAAAGCTCAGGTTCTCTCACAGATTAGCCGATACAAAAGCGTACCTTTTAGCCCATTTTCAGTTGCGATTCGCGCTGTTTACCTCCCATTTTCAAAGAAGGCAAAAAAGCTGGTAAAAATCGAAAGATTTTAACGGCTTGGTTAGCAAAAGTAATGTAGTGCTGCAGAAGTCAGATATTGAAGCGCAAGTTGGAAAATGGGTAGGTCAAAGTGGTAGTGAGTGAAATTACAAAGAAATAGACTCGGCGTAACGAGAAGGATATAGCGGGAGTGCTGGAAGAGTGAAAAAGGTAACAAAAGTGGAAAACAATGAAAAGAAGAAGTACACGTGATATATATCAGTAAATTTAAATTAATTATTTTTTAGAATTCATATACTAATTGGGTCAGAGTTCCAATTATCAACCAAATCAATTATCTGGGTAAACATACAATGAATAATTTGTTGTTTGTTTATTGTTACAATAAATAATGTTTTAGGTTGTTTAACTTAATTTTATGTTTAAAGGTTCTTTTATAACAGTTCAGTAATTATAAATCGTGTACAAAATTTATATTTATTTTTAATGCATATAAAAATAAAAAAAAAATTGCGTTGCAATTTTGCAAAGTTAATTAAAATTGTTTTTTTTCAATTTGCAATTAATTTTTTACATACGTATCTTTTGTGTAATAAAACAACGACGTTAAAGTTGGTCAATTAACATTTTTTTGTCATTTAAGTTATTAATGAAGGCAGAAAATAAGAGTATGTGAACCAGATATGCACAGTTCTGTTAGAAGATTCAAAGGCCTTGAAGTGATTAAAAACCTGTTCTATGCACATGTTTTTCAGGCTTTTTAAAATCATATAGTCGGGAGTTATTTCCGTACTAGTCTGGCGACTTTTTATCATAAAATATTTCAACAAAGCGTCTCGTTTTATAAGCTGAGTTGTTGATTCTTTCGTTAAAATAAAGACTGTTAAGTGAGATTTTCTTGATAGAAGTTATATTACCTTTAGAACATACAAGCGTTATCTAAGAATGATTCATAATTCTATTAATTTTTTTATGATAAAATCTAAGACTGATATTTTAAATAAAGTTAAAAATAAGTGCTCTTTATAGAAAATCAATCAAAAGATAAAGAAATACTAAACATGTATATCATCATATTTATTAAACGGAGAGAGAAGATCTACTAAAAATTGCAATAGTCAATTTCAATTTCTCAATAGATTGACATTACTGGAAAAATTACAACACACTGAGAGAAATACTATAACAAAAATTATAATAAATCTAGCAAAAATTACAAAGTAACATTGAATTTGGAACCTATACTTGATTTTTAACAAAAATTGCTATATGAAAAATAAATTTTACTGAGATATTCAGCAATTTTTAATATGTGTAGTATAAATTTTACTAAGTAGCATAGCAATTTTTAATTTGGATACAGTAAATTTTACTAAGTAACCTATCAAATTTTGTTGTCTGCTTAACAATTAATTATTATTAAAAATTTTAAAAATACGATATCGCAATAATACGTACGATTGGCACGTATTTCCATTTATGTACTGCCGATTTACTCTTATATACTAACTGACTGGAACTCTGACCGCTTGCGAGTTTGCGATGCCACCTATATGCGATATGTGAACTAAATTTTACTAAGTTTTTAAACAAAGTCTGTTTAGATGTATATTCAAATACTACTATTTAGAATTTTTACTAAGTTACATAACAATTTTTATTCAGAAATAAAGTAAAAATTATTGAAAATAAAATAAAAATTGTTATAAATAAAATAAAAATTATTAAAACTGTTACAAAATAGCTTAGAGTGCAAGTATGGGTCCCGATTCCAATGCTACTTTGTAATTTTTGCTACATTTATTACAATTTTTATTATAGCATTTCTCACAGTGTACTTGTAATAATTTGAATATTTTATTTTTAAGAATATAGTTATAAATTTAAATTATTCTCTATTATATCTTCAATTATTTAACAGTACATTCGAAATATAATAATTTAATAATTTCTCCTCCACCCAAGCCAACGGGCGGCAAGGTTTCGTGTCCTAGCGACTCGCCACCTACCCCTGGTTTTGGCGATCCCTCTTTAACAAAAAAACAAGACACCTAAAATTAGCGGACATCCTATCATCCGAGTGATTGTGTGCATGGTAGGAAACACCCCGCCTCGTGTCGCTCTTATTTTCCCCAAAAGAAAATCCCCATCGTTCCCTCCCGCGTCGGAACAAAATTATTTAAGCACCGTATAAAAAAGAGGTGCGTTACAATATCAAAATTTTTATATTTTTAAATTAAATATTTATATTTTTTATTTTAAATATTTTTTCTTTTAATTTTATTGCGATAATTTCAAGGATAGGAATCAACCGTACTGGTCACATTCTCTTCTTTTCTTAAAAATTAAAAAAATTGCTTCTTCCAATAAGCTTCCTCAAAATAAAATTGTTTGTTTAAAGTATTTATATCATTTTAAATACACATTTACACTTAAACATACTATTTGTTTGCAACTTAAAAGAAAACGCTGCCAACTGCATTGGCGCAATCCAATGTACGATAGAAGTAAATATTTTGTTTTTCGAAGTAGATCTGTGCATGATTTTTAATGATTATTTTTTAGTTAATGTTTAGATAATGGTTTTTTCGATTGAATAACTTTTTTTTTAATGAAATAAATTAAATATTTAAAATTAATTTATTTTTATTTGACATTTAGTTTCAAGTAAATGTACTTATTACATTTAAATGAATTTTTTTCAAGAAAATATTTGTGACAACGTTATGCAAATTGAATTTGAAAAAATTGTTAAATAAATGGAATTCTTAAATCCAATTGAATATTCCCTTACATTAAGTAAAATTAATTATAATAAAGTAAATATTTACTTGGTTCCAATAATTTTTTCTTTCAGTGCAATGTTTGTGTACAAAATTTTTGAAAAATTGGCTCTCAAATTGAAAGCAGATGTTGATTGCATTATGGACAAAGAGCGACTTGTTCGAAAATTTTTTTTCATGTGGAAGAAATGATCGAGGTCAATAAGACAGATAATTCCTATCCTTCGCTTCCCAATTAAACGTAACTACGTCATTTTGTTGCGTTATTTTGTTTCGTAACAAAACTAGGTAACAAAGTTACGTAGCATATTACGTAGCAAACGGTAATATTCTCTAATTTATAGTAAAGGTTTTAAAACTTTAAAGCTCTTTTGAGAAATATGAAATTTTCATGGTCTGCGTCACTTCCAGCTTAAACGGATCAATCAATTTTCATCGGATTGATCTTACAATGTAGGTGATTGATGTCATGGTGTAAAGAGTTGTATGAATCAAAATATTTTCAGTAAATAATTAAATTAGCTCTGAAATTAAACAAATTTAAATAGTTTTTCAAAAAATTCAGGTATTTACTTAAAAAATTTGAATTAAAACAACTCTTCATATTTAATGGGGTGGCCTACTATGCCCCGAGTTCCCCTATAATGTAGGTCAAAGGACTTCCATCTTGGCTCATTTTATAAAGAATCTAAAGTAGTATTATAATACTACAGTTATACTTTGTTAATTATTTTGATTTGTTTGTTTTAGTAAATTTTATAAAAATATGTTATAGGTATGGGACCCCCTTACGTGCGCGATCGAGAGTCCATCCGGGGTCTCACGGGTGCAGTTGCCGCGTGTAACGGCGCCCTCGCGCCTGCACCGAGTATACACGGGCGAACAAAGAGAAATGCGACTTCCTGGCGCGTCGGCCACCGCCTTTGGGTGCGCGCGACTCCCGGGGGCGGTGCCGAGTATTACATCCCCCCAGACGGGGGTGCGCGATCCCTCTAAGCTAAACGCTCCTAAATGATGTGCCCCGAAAGATTTATCGCGACGCGGCTCACATCGCACTCTTAGACCTGCGAACCGGCAGCCATCTCTTTTGCAGCCTCCTCCCTTGGTCTTTTGAGAGTGTACTCGACAACAATACTGGATTGGAGATACATTCTACGCGTGCTTGAGAAATCGCTTATTCTTTTTTATTTTGCTTTCTCTTAACAGAAAGCTTTCGATCGGCTAAATTTTTCGATCTTCAGATTTTCACGTAAAAATACTTATTTACCTTCAGAAAGACCAGAAAAGTACTTTTAAAAAAGTGCCTAAGTGTTCTACTTTTAAACCACCCGGTGGATTATTCGAAAACGGTGGATAATTCTAGAGCAATTTTAGAGCTAGTTAATGTTTTTTGAGGTTTATACTTTTTCTTGCCATTATTCCTTTTTTACTGTATTTTGATTGAGCTAATTTATATTTGATGTTACTGACATAAAAAAAATGTGTTTTTTCATTATTTACTTAAGCTTTATATATTTTTAAGGTTTATGTTTATTTGTTATGAATAATTGATTTAGAACGTTATTTTTTACCAAATTTTGTTTGTTAGATGTTGATTAAAAATTGATTTCAAAATTCAAGAGGTTTTGTATTCATTAGTTTTGATCCTAAAGCTTTTTTTTTGAAATCTGGAAATTTTCAATTAATTACTATTTTTTCAGAGATGCAGACATCTCTATGAAAAAACATTGTGCCAGTACAGTTGGCAGCATTTTGTTCACTTTTTATATAGCAATGACCTGCTTGTATTGCTTTTTCGTAGAGAAAGCAGTTTGTTTTGCCAAAAAATTATTTTTTTCAGATTTCGACGAAAAAGTGCATATTTAGGTTCAGAGAGTCCAAGAAGGCACTTTTTAAAAAATGTTTATGCATTTATGAGCAATTCTCCAAAAAATAATCCATTTTGAGGTCGAGTCATGATTAAAATTTTTTGGTGGAAATAATTGTTGTGCAACAATGTTCAAAAATGTTTAAAAGTATTTAAAAAAGTTTAAAAAGCTGAAAATCTGAGTAATTATGTTTACTTCTGTTCTATTTCAACACACATTTTTAAACATTTTTGAACAAAAATAAACAATTTTAAACAAAAATAAATAAATCTGAATAAAAATTATTTGAAAATTTTTAAAATAAAAACATTATTAAATGCTTTTACACTTTTTTAAATGTATTTGCACAGAAATAAACATTTTTTAATATATTTACACAAAAATAAACATTTGTATGTTATATTATCTCTATTTTTGTTTAAAAATATTCATTTTTGTGCAAAAATGTTTACAAATGTTTATTTTTGTTTAAAAATATTCAAAAAATTATTCCTACATACAGTAACCGAAGTAAACATTTTTAAACATTTTTAACCCTCAAAGCGGCAAGCTAAAATCGTAACGTTAAGCGGCAAGCTGGGCCTTTCAGGCCCGTTGAAATTCCA
>JAWWEN010051998.1:0-11106 GCA_035582955.1 Sycophila texana | reverse complement strand
AGTGGCGCCTCTGGTGGCCTCTGGGTTCTGAAAAAGGTGCGAAAAAAACGCCACTGGCAATCTCTCTACATCTCTGCATGAACTCTGATATACAGTGTTGCCAATGTTATAAGTTGACAGCTGAATCAAGGCAGATTTTCATTACAAAAATTAAAAAACTTATTTTCACGTAATCTATAATAATTTAAAATATATTAATATATTAAAGTATTATTACACATTTCTTTTTAAAATATTAATTATTATCGATAGGAATTTTATAGTAAGTATTCCTGTACATAAAAAAAAGCTTTATTTTAAAAATAAAATTATATTGTAATTATTATTTTCTTTTTTTCAAATTACTAATGATAAGTGAACAAGAGGTTGAATTAATAAAGAATAATATTCTATAATTTTTATTTTTATTCTTAGCTGAATTGATGTTCATTCATTTACATTCATTAAGAAAAAATCTTTATTTGGATAACTTTTTGCTCAATAAAAAAATGTTAAGATCTACAAAAAGAATTGTCATTAACGAGATGATTTGGATTCTTTTGCATTTTGAAGACTCTGCGTTATGTATAACTTGGCCAAGCTTTGTGCACAGAATTGTGAAATATGTTGACTGTATGTATTGATTTGACCAGCAGTGATCATTGGGTTGAGTCTAAGTGGCACTGGAATTGGTCTGATAAGTTTGTTGATATCATCATCAGGTAGAGGTGGTTCATCCTTAGCAGCACGGGCAGCATTCTCTTGAGCCCTCTTTTGCATCAATCTATTTTTATCTTGCTGCTGACGAATAACCATACTCTGGTAGCGATTGAATTTAATAGCTTCTTGGTTCAATTCATCTACTCTGTCCATCATGCAACGTAGTTGATTCTCCAAAACTGATGCAGTTCCTAAATCTAAATACTTAGTACCTTCTTCTTCAGGAATCATCTCCTCTAATTCTGACATTACAATGTTTGTCAAAGCACTGTTCCTAATCACAATCGGCAATTCAACAAACAGATTTTCGTAGCCTATTTTCAAATTCTTAAGAGCTTCCGGTGTAAACTCATTATCCTTGTACATCTGAATAGCTTGAGGAGTCAAGCGGTATGCTTTGAGTGTCAAGAAACCTCTAGCAGACTTAGCAGTGTCATAAATAATTACAACTGATTCCTCGATAGACGTCTGGTAATGATACTGAGACTCTAATAGCGGTAAACTGAGGAAATTACCAACATCAGCACTTTGATACCATCCAACATGGAAATGATCAACGTTGACACTAAAACATACAAAAAGTTAGTTAATAAATAGCACTAAATAATAAGC
Source organism: Sycophila texana (assembly GCA_035582955.1). Classification (NCBI taxonomy): domain Eukaryota; kingdom Metazoa; phylum Arthropoda; class Insecta; order Hymenoptera; family Eurytomidae; genus Sycophila; species Sycophila texana. The sequence continues at coordinate 9,795 of JAWWEN010051998.1, read as the reverse complement.
AGGCAAAATATTAAGTTTGCTAACTAAACTAACTGTTTCAAAATTCAAAGCTACGTACAAAATCACTTTTGCAATACAGCAAGTGACCATTTGTTAGCAGAAGAAACAAGCGAAACTTACATGCGCAGCCTTCTCATCATGCTCAATTGGTAATCCTCCTCGTCGACGAAATCATCATTCTTGGAGAACGGGAAGCAGTTAGTGATCTCGAGGCGGCCGTTAACGTTCAGACCAAGAAGTGCACCCTGTGCCACTTCCATATTACTGGAGGATTCCTCATGACAGTGCTTAACCATTTTCATAACCACCAAGCCATCGCACTGCACGTAATCAATCCGCGGCTCTGTCTCCTGCACACGTCGCGGTTGGCTTCGTCCTGACATTTTTCGTTCTCGGATTCACCTGCAATTGATAAATATCGAAGACTGTGTTCTGCTTGACGTTTATTTTCGATCGGAGAGCGAAAAATTCACGGCCGCACCTAACCACGTTCCTTCAGTATGGACGAAAGCCGTCGTCGGAAAGAACTTGGCGTGATACACACACAGCGTACTACAGCAGCATATATATGTAAGGCGGGTTAGTGACGCCGTCGAAAATATTGTATTGGGATGGTCACAATATACCTAATGAATCTGAAAAAATTCTGCAATTCGAAAAAATGATAAAAAAGTAAATATTAATGTGATATTAAAGTTAATTTTTGAAGATTTATATAAATCAATAATAGTATAAATGTGTTATATATAATAATTATTTATTTATTGTTTAATTAAATGATTATTTACAGATTGAAATAAATAATTTCAATGAAATATCCGACGTTAATCTTTAAAAAATTTAATATAAACGTTTTTCATTTTGCTGCACTGGAATGCGTTCGCGAATAAGTGCAATATGCAATTGACTAATTTCGGAGCAAAAGGGTGGGCAATGCGCATGCGCCTATACGGGGCACGAACAGTTTAAACTTATCTACTTATCTGCCCTATGCAGTCTTGCACGGCTGCAGTGCAGATTAAAGGGCTTATATCTATATGTGTGCACATACTCGCTGGACTGTTCGTACAAGCTCAACTTTCATGTTTTTCGTCGATGGATCCGACGAAAATGAGTAAAAAGGGCGGCTACTACTGTGCTTTCAAGAATTGTCGGGGTTTATCGAGACGCGACAAAAGGAGCTTTTTTCGCTTTCCCAAAGATCCGCAAAGGTAGGGACACGGCCACTTGAGCACACAGTTTATTTATAATCGTCATTGCAAACTAATCATTAATGCTCCAATTGACACTCTTTTTATTGCAGGTCAAAGCAGTGGGTTAAAGCTTGCGATCGTAATGATCTCCTTGAGAAAACACCCATTGAACTTTTCAACAGTTACAGAGTTTGCGCTAAACATTTTACTGACTCAATGTTCCTTAATGACTTGAGAAATAGACTGCAGCCTAATTCTGTGCCAATTCAAGTGGGACCACCAGATGAATGTGAAGAAATTCCTGAAGTTGAACAGAGGAGAGAAGAAACGTCAGACTGTCCAGATCCAGTTGCTAAGATTTTAAGCAATTGCATATTGCGTGAGTGTAATTTATACTGTATTCTCCTGGATTTATCTAATTTATTCTTGATATACATTTTTAATTACATTACTTAAAATATATTTTTTTTATACTCATATATAGGATTTGAAACATTTATAAAGAAGTAGCATCAAAAAAACTAATACAAGTTTTTTTACTTTTATTTTCAGAAAAAATATCTGCCGATGAATTTTTTAAAGCAACAGGAATTCGTATAAATGAACCTGTGTCTGCCGTCAAAGCAACTGAAGAATATTTACAAAATTCAAATCCATCCGATCATGTTTATTCTAGTACAAAGGCTAATAATGCCCTGAACAGTATTGATAGTTCATTACCACTTGATTTTGACAACGAAAATTCAAGCAGTTTTTCAATCGATGCATTGAACTACCAGGATCTGATTAGTTCCTTGCCCATGTCTTTGATCAGTGCACCTAGCACTGAGTCGTCCATGGAAACAACTGAATTACCTTTTCTGATTTCAGATAAAGACATAGACAAAATTCCTGACACTATTTTAGAGGGTCAAGATGTTACTTCGTCATTAGACAATATCACAAGTGCTTTTGAAACATTAGAAGCAATGACACAAACTGATTTAAACTCATTAAAAGGTAAATTAGAAGAGACTACTCAAACTGAATTCAAATTTGTAGAAAATACGTTAGACAATTCTAGTCAGGTTCAGTCAAACTTTTTAAATTATAAATTAGAAGAAAGTACTCAAACAGAATCTAACTTTGTGGGAAATGTAATTGACAAAACAATTCAAACTCAATCAAGCTTTTTAAAAGATAAATTGCATAAAAGAAAGTTAAAGAAAATCATACAAAATAAAAAACAAGAATTGAAAGAATTAAAGAATAAAGTTAAGCTAAATTATATTAATTTAATGGATGATATAACTTTAGAACAATATGAATTGTTAACTGAGAAATTCTTTCCTAAAGAGACATCTGATTTTATTAAGATTCAAGCTCAGCTTTTCAAAAAGAAAACTAATAATCGAAAATACTCAACTGAATTTAAAAAGCAGTGCTTGTCACTATTTTTAGCCGGTCCAAAAACATACCAGAACTTACAAAAAATATTTTGCTTGCCTGAAGTACCAGACATACAAACACTCAAATATTAAGAACTAAATAAGACTTCACACAAAGATAGAGATAACAAATTAGTTTATAGAAGTTAATTAGTAATAAAATTAGTTACATTAGTCAAATATAGTATTTATAGTAATATATTTAGAATTAAAAATTTTCAGCTGTGATTTGGTTAAATTTAGGTAATGCATTTTTAAAATTTTAACATTTATAAGTTTTTTATGACTAGTCATGTAGGTAATAAAAGTGCTTTGTTTTTCTTGTTATATTTATACATTTTTATAATGATTGTTATTTATGCGATTAATAGATGTACTGCACAAGACTTAATGCATCTGCATATCAATTGCCAATATATTGTTGAAGATTGAAGTTTCATTTGTTTCTTAAAATAAAAATTCATAAGCATTGCAGAATAAAATTCTGTGCACGTTTAAAAAATCATTGTAATTTACATTTAAGCACATAATAAAATAATCTTTTTATATTTTGTGTACTGTTCAAGTTATTTGTATATATCCTTTTAGAATATTTAAAAATTCTTAATGCAATAAAGAAAGCTTAGAAATATTTCTTAACATTTAATTTAAAACATTTTTACTCTCTTATATTTTTTTTTATTTAATTATTAATTAAACAAAATTATTTTTCTATATACTACGGACAATATCTCAAAAGTTAAAAAGTAACTTAAATTATAAATAAGAAAGTATTGTAATAGAAAACATATATAGTAAATCGATTTCATTTGTACGTTTTAATATTTTATTTTACGTACGAGAATACCTAATCAAGGTATCCCCACTTATTTTTAATTAAATCAAACATTTTTAGTACATAATCATAATTTTTTTAAAAGTTCGAAAATTGTTTAGTGAATTTAGTATAAGTAGCTTTATAATTATCACAAATATTACATTGTTTTATTTTGATTTCATTTAATGAAAATGGTTTTTATATAATGCATTTTTAAATCAATAATAGTTGTGAAAAAATTTTATGAATAAAAGCTCACGTATTCGAATTTTAAAGCGCTTAAAGTAAATTATAGTAAATTACTACTCTAATTGCGTATCCTACTGTAAGTATACTACTGTATAGTATAACAGCTGATTGATCAATTCATAATTAACTTTTCTTTGGCAAATTCTTTCCTCATTCCTCAATGATCCTACGGGTCGTTATGGTAACACTCCATATTGGTGTACATAAAATATACCCAAACCAAAGTTTACAATGTTCAAAACGAATAACTTATTAGTATAAAGGTATAACCTATAATGGTGGTTCTGTTCTATTTTCACCAGTAAATAGTTTTATAGTGCAGCTGTCATTCTACAATTGTTGGTATTTTAATAGCTATTCATTTTTTATTTTATTTTTCAGTGTAAATAAAGTAACACTCATTTTATTTTAGGTATTCTAAGTATGTTTATATGAGAATTAAAGAAAATGAATGGCGAAAGTAAAATCAATGTTCATCACTCATCTCTAGTTAGCTTGAAAGCGGAATTATTAAAAAAGCAGGAAGAAGTTGCAGCAGCTAAATCAAAATTAAAACATGTGTATTCATCTAACCCCACAAAAATTAAAGACAAAAGGTCTATCGAGAAACAGAAGAAACAAAAAAGGCAGAAGGAAAAAACACAAAATGAACCTGATGATATCGATACTATAAAGACTCTAAAAAAGTCGGAACTGATGTTAAAAGCCAAATCTAGATTGTATGATAAATTGACAAAAACTCATACAAATATGAACCCTAATTTTCTAGTGGATTTTGAACACAAACCTGATGAACCACACCTTTCAGAAGAAGAACCAGTGAAAGAGAATAATGATAGTAATAGCGATTATGATTCAGATAGTGAATGGGTAGAATACACTGATTGTTTTGGAAGGACTAGAAAGTGTTTGAGAGAAGATTTAAAGAAAATGAAAGAGGAAGATGAAAGATTAAAGGAAAAATATGTTAAAAAAGATGATGAAGAAAGAAAAGAAGTATTCTATGTCGAAGACAGAGAACCAGAAAAGGAGCCTGAAATAGAAATGATGAGAAGAAAATGGGAAGAACAAACAGAAAAATTGGTTAATAAAGTTGACATACATTATCAAGATATTCTCTTCGATGAAGCAAGAAGTCATGGTGTTGGATACTATGCTTTTTCTCAAGATGAAGAAGAAAGGTTAAAGCAACAAGAAAACTTGTCAAAATTAAGAAAAGAAACTGAACAGAAGCAAAAAGAAAATCAGGAGATTCGTGATGCAAAAAATAAAATTCAGCAGAATAGATTGAGAGTTGCACGACTTAGACAAAGAATTCGAGCAGGTCTACCTGTTGATGAAACTGAAGAAGAAATATCAATCAATAATTCAAATAACTCATCAAATCCAGTAGAAAATGAGAAGAATGATTCCTCACAAAATGAACCCAAAGAAGAAAACACTACAGAAAAGGAAACTGATGCAAGTAGTACTCAAGAAGTTGCAGAAAAGAAACTTAAAGATATTGAAAGCAAGATTGAAGCTTTTGGAGAATTGTTAGGTAAAAGAAACAAGTGGTATGTTATGTCTCAAGAAGAGTGGGTGTGCAAAAAGAGAAAGGAAAGGATAAATGAATTTGCACCAGTTTATGACAATTTTAAAAAAGGTGAATCATTTCAATTAAATTCATCTACAGAAGGACAATTTTCTAAAGAAAATGAGAATAATTCGAGACAATCTTCTGATAGTGAAGATTCAGACATTATTGGTCCTATGCCACCTGCACAAAGTTCATCTGACTTAATAGGGCCTAAACCATTACCAAAAAATGTACCACATATTACAGATCCTCTGCCATCTGTGCAAAATATGTCAAATATTACAGAACCATTGTTAACTACACAAAATGAATCGTTAATAGGCCCTTCTCAAATATTACAGAATCAATCAAATGTTATATATCCAGTTGTATCACAATATAACGATACAGTCATTGGTCCAGTTCCACCACCACAGGTTTACAAAGGTTTGTATTAAAGAATATTTTAATAATTCCTTTAATCAATTCTTTATTAATTCTAAATTTTATAAAATAAATAGCAAAAAATTATATTTATTAAAAATATTTGTTATTTTTTCAGATCAATCTGAGACCACAATAAACATTACAGAACAAGTTGAAGCTGGATTGAAGTTTTTAAGGCAACAGTTTGAAAAGAAACATAGTACATGATACATAAAATATGTATTAAAAAGTTATTTTAATTTATCTTTTAAATATTTTGTTTAAATTGTAAATATCTTACAGATTTCAATATTATTTCATTTTATTTTATTATTTTTTTTTTTTTTATAAATGAGAGGGGTATATTGAAATTTTTACAAAATTTAATGCAAATATAAAGTTATTAACATAACTAAATAATTTAGTAGAATTTTAGAATTTTAATATTCATTTAATATTTAATGCATTAAATATTAGTAAATATAGATACAAAATACATATTTCATTTTTTAACAAAAACCTGATTGTTTTACAGATTATTTACAAACACACCCTTAATTAATTATGTGTAATATAGTTATAAATAATAATTAGATGCAAATTAAGCCCTGGTGATAGGCAAAAAATTATTTTCATTTTTACATTTGAGAACATCTGATAAAGTTGAGCCTGAGGTATTTAATTAATAATTTTTTGAATGAAAAATTGCCACCGTGGCGCTGTAGTCTAGAATAAATGTCATGGCGATCTTGACTCCATCATCCATCAGTTCCATTTCCATCACCAATGCGATGTGCGACTTATAATATTCTTCGCATCACGATCGTTCCAATTTATTTACTTCAAATTTTCCTATAATATTACTTAAGAATTTATCTTACTATACTTATGCTGCTACAAATTTAATATTCCGAATTTTATTTCGGGTGCTCTATGAGAAACTAAAAAGTAAGTGAAGTACATGCAAGGTTATGTTTACTTTAACTTACAACATTATTAATCTCATTGCTTAATTAAAATTTGTTTTCAGCAAACTTTTCTGTTGAATGTTTGAGTTGAACAAGACAATATTTTAATATGATGGACTATTTTGTTGCTAATAGCTCATTGGCCCCAGCGCCAATGGGTATACAAAGTACAGCAGGTGCTGTTCCAGTAAAAAATGATAAAGGTATTTTTTTTTCAATCACTACTTTTTTACATTTGTATGTTTCCATCTAATAAATTAAAGAGTTTCAATCGCAAAAATTCCAAGTTAAATAGACTCGTATCCATAATCCTTTTTCAAAAAACCCAGAAATTATATTATAGATGCATTCTCGATTAAAGGCATATTTTGAAAATACTTGGAAAAAAATTAGAATTTGTAAAAATTGTATTTTATATTTAACAACCTAATTTTTATATTTTTTTTATATTTTATACTTTTTTATTTTAGGTGAGGTGTACATGAAAAAAGTGAAAGTACATCGGTATGTATCAGGAAAAAGACCAGATTATGCTCCTACAGCTAGTTCTGACGAAGAATCAGATGAAGGGGATTTTATTGCTGATCAACAAAGGAGACCTGCTGACGAAGAAGAAGTAGAAGAAATAGAGGAGCGTATAAAAATTAGAGAGGAAGATGATCCTCGTTTAAGAAGATTGACAAGGATCGAAAAAGAAAGAGAAGAAGAAGATCAAGAAGAAATTCCTAATCGAAGACGAGTCCACACTCCTGAACTAATAGTAGAAGAAACAGATGAAACAACAAAGGAAAGAATAAAACTTGATAGCTCTGAATCCTCAGAAGATGAAGAGTTATCAGATGAAGAAATAGAAAGAAGAAGAGAAGCTCTTAAAAAGAGAGTTCTTTCACAAAAAGTAGCAGATGAAGAGTTATTAAGAGAGGATGATGAAGAAGAGAAATCTGGTGAAAGCTCTGAATCAAGTTCAGAGTATGAAGAATATACAGACTCTGAAGAAGAAACGGGCCCCAGATTGAAACCTGTTTTTGTACGTAAAAGAGATCGTATTACAGTCATGGAGAAAGAAAAAGAAGCATTAAAACTAAAACAAGCAGAAGTGGAAGCTAAAAAACTTACTGAAGAAAGAAAGAAGCAAACATTGCGTGTAAGTTCAATTTATTTAATTCTAATTACAACAACAAAAATTGGTTCTACAGATATTAAAAAAATGCAATTCCCTTTTTTGTTTTCAGATGGTAGAAGATTCCATTAGAAAGGAAACGCAAGTCAGAAGCAGTATGTACGAAAATTTAGGAAATATTAATGATGTAAATACTGATGATGAAAATGATGAATTGGAGTATGAAGCTTGGAAACTGCGAGAGTTAAAACGAAATAAGAGGGATCGTGAAGAACGAGAAGCGTACGTATTTTATTTTTCACCGTATGTTGCATTAGGTAATATGTATATGAAATTAATCTAATTTTTTAATTTGTATTTTAGGGTGGAAAGAGAACGTTTGGAAATCGAAAGATTCCGCAATATGACTGAAGAAGAACGAAGGCAGGAAGCTCGAATCAATCCTAAAACCATCACCAATAAAGCAGCAAAAGGAAAATACAAGTTCTTACAGAAATATTACCATCGTGGAGCATTTTATCTGGACAAAGACGACACCATATTCAAACGAGATTTCTCTGGAGCGACTTTGGAAGATCACTTTGATAAAACAATTCTGCCGAAAGTAATGCAAGTAAAGAACTTTGGACGAAGTGGCAGAACGAAATATACTCATTTGGTTGATCAAGATACAACACAGTTTGATTCACCATGGATTTCAGAAACGGCTCAAAATCTTAAATTTCATAATAATCAAGCTGCAGGAGTCAAGCCGGTATTCGAACGTCCGTCATTAAAAAAGCGAAAAGCGGATAATTAAGTTAATTAAGTTTTAAAATTACTTTAATATTTTATGAAGTAAGGCACTCAGTTTCACTTTATAATATATTTGAAACTTGATATTAATATCGATTACTATTTAAGATGTAAATAAATAATAACGTTCATCAATCAGATTTCACTCTTATTTAGGTGCACTTGCATAACTTTGAATGTAATCAATGGATCCTTTTCAAATTTCGCTTAGATTTTGAATAGTATTATTTCTAGCATTTTTAAGAATCGGTTAAAATTTGGAACTGTTACAGTGATTTTAGAATAAAAATTTGTTTCACTTTTATAGTAAATTAAGAAAAAATTGCATATCTTAATCGGGTTCGTTTTTATATTGATTTATTGTGTTGGAGATTACCATTTTTTCTTACTTACATGTACATTTTATCTTTTTCATAAAATTTTATCTGCCACGACATTTAGCGATTTATAATATTCAATGAAATCTCCATTAATGTGCCAGAAATCCAGAATACTTAGCAGCGCGTTTATTTAATCATTCAAAAATTAAATTATTCATGACAAAAGGGGTCGCTCCCTTCGGTATATGTTAAAGAATAAAGTCAGACGAATATATGTATATATCAAATCAAATTTTGTGTTCATATATTTTAATTATTAGATTATTAAAATTTAACAATAAACAATTAATCCATTTAAATCAAGAATAAAATAGAACGTTACAACGTTCACAACGCTTAAATTTTCTTAACTAAATATCGTAGAAATATATAAATTGATATCTCTTTCGTTTTAATTCGTAAATATAATTCGTAATAAAATGTGATTTTTCTTCTTAATCAGATTTAGATTATAAATTATTCATCCGTGAATACTTTCAGTGTTAAGTATTTGCAAATTTCATTCAAACTGAATAATATTGGCGAATATTTAACATTGAAAGACTAATTTATTACTTCCAAATTGATTAATTAATTACTGTTTGACTTGTCATACAAATTTAGATGTTAAATGTAAATTTTTTTTATTTATAAATGCAAGCGTTAATGAAAATAAAAAAGTAAAGTCAATCATTAAACAATTAATTTGGAAGTAATAAATTAAATTAAATTTTATAATATAACTTCACTAACGAATATTCAACGTAGAAATATAGCTATTTTACAAAAAGTATAAATATTTTATGAAAACAATAGTATATTATGCTACTAGGGAAATAAAGAAAGAATGGTCCCAAATCACATGGAAATTGTCACCCGAGCC